>CM060842.1:108165000-108210000 GCA_030762175.1 Metallyticus violacea
TTTTGTGTTTTTTTTTTTATTTTCTATTTTGCAAATTAAATTATTAATGCTTATTTTTCAACATTTTTATTTATCACTCTCCTTGTTTTCAGTATTTCATCTGGGGTTAAATAAAACATCAGGTATTTATTTGTGTTAATGTTAATATATTAAATTTGTTATAAATAGTATTTATATCTACCTGGAGGTCAATACAATATTATTTCTTTCAGAATGTATAGTTCACCTTGAAATATGAAGTATATTGGTATATGGTGACTGGCTGGTCATTCCAGATTTATTAATAAGTGTTACTATATATTACTATATTATTATTGTTGTTATTATTATTGTTGTTGTTTTTGTTGTTGTGTAAACTGCCCTTATATACGGTAAAAACCGATCTCCTTCTGGAGGCCTCTATCTCCTTTCTGCCTAACAATGGGACGACTGAATATTTATTGTTTTTTTACGACGACTATTTACGTTTCCAGCATCACTTATGACGTCACTCCGAGCTTTAGCCGTAATGTTGCATTGTTAAAAGCGACAATTAAAATAGGAACGTTTGAAATAAAGCACAAACATAGCACCCCCGCAACTGGGAAGTGCATTTTCAATTCTACGGCTGCTTTTATCGTTTTCGGAATGTCATCGCCGTAACAGCCATTACTGTAAATGCTGAGGAGACGTTCGTCCTAAGAATAATATTATTAATCATCATCGCCGTCAACGTTCTCCAGGATGTGCCATTTGTGCTTCATTCTTCCAGACATAACTGCGAAGATTCAGTTCTCTGCGAGTAATAACTGTATGGGAATAAAGTGTCAGCACTTAATTATCATATTTGAAACTATTTGTCTCAGTGTAGCTCAACGTAGACGGCTGTTGATGGCGAATTTAGAAGGGAAAATGCACTAATGTGATTTAAACGTCATATTATCCTACGATGTTTTATTTTTTGTTTGTTTAATAATGAAGTACTTCTATGTAGAAATAATAATAATAATAATAATAATAATAATAATAATAAAATAGCAATAATAATAATAATAATAATAAAGAAACATTATTTGTTAGAAAATAAAGTATTAAGGAAAAGTAAAATTGTGAATAAAGTATGCAAAAAGTCGCTTGAAAAGCACCCATTTAAAACAACTTGCAGTGCAATGTTATATACATAATATAAACTTTCAAGTATTCATTCTATGTGGTTTAAACTTCACAAAGCACCAATAAATTCAACATTAATTTTGGCAATATAAATTAGTTAACTAATAATTTTTTTTGTGATCACTGGATAAAAATAGGAGCAAAATGGAAAAATTTGATATTTGGATCTTACATGATTTGAACAAATATGGTAGTTTGAAATTGTTATTTAATGCTTTTGCGCATAAAATTGCCGTTTTTTTATCGTATTAGGACTTTTGATGAATTGTGAATTCTCTATGACAACTCGATACAGTGGGGTAAATGAAGTTGTAGAACTAAGTAACGTATGAAGGTTATGACAACTGTACGGTGGTCTAAGATTTGATCGCAGCCATACAGCTACTTCAAAATAACGTCAAGAAACTGGAAAAATGCACCAGAAACTGCAAGAAAAACATTCAGCATTAGTGAATGAAAAATGGTCTTTCTTCATTATATCGCCGGCCACACATATCACAAAGAACGCCTCAGAAATTGAATGAACAGGGTTACGAAACTTGACCTCATCCAGCATGTTCCCCAGGCCTCTAACTAACTTATTTTAACTTATTCACACACCTGAACTGTTTTCTAAAAATAGTCTTCAAGAATCAAGAAGCTGGGACAGCTTTCAGACGTTTCATTGCATTTAAAAATCATTATTTTTTATGAAATTGGTTTAATAAATTCGCTAGTTATTTGAAAAAAAACACTATTCTTATTTATTGAGTGGTTTATCTCATATGACATGTCATTGTGGAAAAAAGAAGGGGAAAAAGTAACAATAGTGTACT
Organism: Metallyticus violacea; assembly: GCA_030762175.1. NCBI lineage: Eukaryota > Metazoa > Arthropoda > Insecta > Mantodea > Metallyticidae > Metallyticus > Metallyticus violacea. Next base: position 108,166,968 of record CM060842.1, read on the forward strand.
GTTAATACCGAACTATTACTACAGCAATATTTACTCTTTGCTGTTTTTATTTACAGATAATCTTCTGAATTTTGGAGAAGGAAAATCTGAAAAGTAATTAAATTGGTGAGTATATAACATTAATAACAAGCTTAATATCATCGTATTAGATGACAGGAACAAGAAGTTACACCACACATTTTTCCTCAAGGAAAAATAAAAGAAACCAAATTCAACTCTGGCCATTTAAAACAGTATCTTATGTTAAATGTGTTTATTAAACATTTAGTTATTGCATTGAAGATACCCAAACAAAACAATAATTCAAAAAAGGTTTGAGAGATTTTTAAGTCGTAAAAATTGCGCAATAAGAGAAAAATTTAATGAAAGAAAACAAAACCATAAAATTTTTTCCCAAATTTCAAATTGGTAACAGGATTTGCCTGCTAATAGGTAACAGGATTTCTAAATCTCTATCGTCTATATTTTTTCCAGAACTGCTGCATGAAACGAGCCTTTTGTTTTTCGTGATAAATTTCCGTGTTCATGTGACCTGAAGTAAATCACTGCCTGAAGTGACAGGGCTGATTTTGTTGAATATTTGCGTGATCTCTTAGACCTGCGAAACCTTATCAGTTTGACCGCAGTAAATTGTTTTCAGGGAAACTTATCTGCTTATGTCTAAATGCATGTTCCCGCTATGCATTTGCAACCTCAAGCTCTATGCTCAAAACTTTTGTGTGTGGTCATTTCCTGTTTACTAAAAATACTTCTATTACTTCCTTTGTATCAAAGAATGTTTCAATTTTTATGGGTCTGTAGGTTTTATCCTGTACTTAGGGAGAGAAGCTGTTAATAAAATTAATTATTTTAGAACAAGAATAGCAATAAATAGTAAGAAAAATTTCAAACATTAAAAGAAAGCAGAAACCGGGAGCAGATTGCCTTCAACTTACGAGAGTGCCTAACTGATTCTTCTAAAATAATAGAAAATATAATAAATAATTATCAAGTATAGACAAAGCTCAAGAAAGCGCTGTAAATATTATTTACATGCATTTACCCAAATATTCTTTAAGATACCCCCACATTTCCCATTGCCAAATATGCGTTTTTCCTTTAAAGGTAACTCGCGTTTCGAAAGAAGTTTTTACCTTGAGTATCTTTGAGAGACTTGATGTGTTTACTGCAGCAGCATTTCTAGAAGGGCATCGTTGTCCTTGAGAAGCTAACCTTGTAAATATTCTCAGCGTTTTGTAGTCAAATGAGGAAGAAGTGAGTCCCCTACAGAAAAGTAAGTTTTTTGCTTATGTGGCAAGTGCTGCTGAAAAAATAAACAGAAAAAAAGAGTTTATGGCTAAGGGTCTGCAAAATGAAAGGGAAACTGGTCAGTCTGAAGGGGGGAAAAAAAAAACCATTTTTGTGCATGTGTTATTGTTGTAGACATAGCACGTGTAGGAAAAAAGAGTATTTTTTTTTTTTTGTGACAAGGAATTCCCAATATACTGGCGAGGCGTGCTGGTCGGTTTAATTAAAGAATGTAGGCTTGTAGGTTATGTCAAAATTTGTGTGTAGCGATTGTGAAAGGATATGGTAAAGGGTTATGAGGTAAAAAAGGCCAACTTTACAAATATTTCAACAAAGGGAAAGCTTTAAAAGCGTTACGTTGTAAGTTATTGACACTTTGTTTTAAAATGTTTGGGACTATTTAAACGTAAAGTGGAAAGATTGAATAATATTTTTCTCTTATTGAATAATATTTTTACTTCGGTTTTACATTCTACTATTTTATTGGGCTAGTTGTTTCAAGGATTTGTAAATTTTAAACCTTCCTAGATGCAATTCAGACGAAAATTTGGGCGGACAATTGGTTTTTGATAGAAATATATACAAACGTAGTTCAATTAATTAGTCTTTTCTTTCTCTTGATCGTTTTCTATAATATTTGAAAATATTTACGGTTCTAACAGTGTTGCAACTATGTGGTACTCTTTGTTTGTGGTGAGAAGATAGTGTTGTACTGTTTCAAACTTGCTAAACGCTTATAAAAGGTATTTTAAAAGCAATGAACAAATCATAACAAGAAGTTTAGGCCCTAATATGGAGTTAAAAAGTGGCATTTCCATGAAAATAAACGTATGTTTAGAAATAGAAAAGAAAACCCATTTTTTGAGCGTTGCTATTTAAAAAATTATTTTTTTTAGAAAGGTATGCTGAAGTGCACTGTAGTTTTGTATACTTTGACCTTCAGAAATGCATATTTAGATATAACTGTTGCTCTAATTATTTTGACTTGAAATTAACATATTTGACAAAATCTGGAACACGGATAAAAAATCTAAGTTTGTGAAAATAATTATTGAATATACTATTATCTTCATTACTTTATTGCCTAATTATTGCTTCAAACTTGAAGTTATCCTTCCATATACTGAGACAATAATGTGAAGAGAATATGCTAGGTTTAAAGGTTTCTTACTGACTAACTACAAAACTTCTAAATTAAATGCTGGTTTTGATATAGTTTCTAAATGTTGATCCTATTTTGTATCACTATTGGTACTCGAGCTAGATATAGACATAAAAGTGCATTAATAATAGACTAGAGATCAACCATACAAACTTGTGTGACAAAATATAACAGTAAACTTAAATTAAAGATTTTATTTAAGAAAGACAAAGATCCTTTATGCTAAACAAGACCCCTGCACTCTTTTAATCTGTGCATATTTCCTTTAACTGCTGCTGTCTGTACCTGCGCTGTTTTTAAATCCGTTATTCCAAAAAGAATTGGAAACAAGAATAGAATTCATGTACATTGATTTGAACTATTGATTTTTTTGGCTAAAACCTTCAATTTGAATATTTTGTCATAAAAACGCATTTCTATATTTTCATAGAAGTACTCTCTGTGTATATGCAGTGTTAATTGAAGTAAAATTCGTATGGATGTGTTTTAAACATCCGTGTTAAAATTGGCAATAATATTCCTAATAAAAACACTTGATACCAAATAACGTTCTAAAAGTTTTAACATCCCGATTAGAATAAAAATACAATACCAAATAAAACGAGAGTTTAGCAAAATGTATAATAAAAAATTTGAAAAAATTTTACATACGTTTTAAATTTAAAGTTTAAATTTATCTAGACGTATGAATTATTTTTACTTCATAGTTTCTATAAAGCATATTTTCAATTTGATCTATCAAATGTGTAATAATTTAAAGTAATGTTAAAATGGACATTCTTCATTTGTTCTTCCTGGATACTTTAAAGCAGATAAAACCTTTTATTGCTAGTCGTGTATTACAATACGCTTTCATTCAGCAAATGAAAACATAGAAAAATTAAAGATCTCATTTTAGTGGAGTTATTTTAAAAAGTATACAAAAAGGTATAGTACTATTAAAAGATGGAATAAAAACCTAAAGATCTCTCAAAACTTTTGCATTTTTGCGTACTGCAATAGTTCTGAGCATAACTATGGCGAAGGCGTTGTGTGCAGTAAGACAAAATTTAAAAGTTCTTCTTTATCCAGACACTTTTGGCACCAATCTATGAAACTGTTAGTAGCAGTGCCCCATGAGAAATGGGGCCTCTTTAGTAACGGATATTGTTTTTCAGATCTGCGGGCTTGTAAAACTTCCGTACACGACATCTATAAAAGTAACAACAGCAGGCGTATAGATCGAAGAGCAGATTACAAGGCTTCACTTGTGTAACAGTTCGGATCAACAGGTTTAATAATTAAATGTAATAAATGATAAAAAAAACTCCTTGTAGACATTGGAAAATTATGTAATGTCAATGGAAATCGAATCGATGAACAGTGTCTCAAATACATCAACTGGTAATTTAAATTAGGAACAATGGGGTAATAGTTACGATGCTGTTCGTACTCTTAGCACGCATTAAGAAATCCTCAGGCCTACGGAGGCAGTTATATAATATTCCTTAACAGCGGACCCCTAAGTTGAAAATCTCCTATATATTTTTAAACTTGTGCAACATTTACTTACAAAATTGAAACATATAAACAAATATATAAATGCTAATTTTTTTAATCTTTGCCTTTTTATTGTAGTATATACTTATACAATGGTAATAACCATGACAATTATATTATATTACAAAGTGCATAAAGGCATAAAATATTACTAGTAATAACAGCTTACTGTAAATGTTGTCACGTCGTTACCCGCTAATTTAATTTTTTAATGTGCTGCAGCTCAATTCCAAGTCTAATAGGAGACATTTGTATTCTTATTTCTGATTCTGTGTTTTCCAAACTGTAGTGTTGTTACGCAAGACAGGCGAACGGCAGCCTGCCAAGATGTGCACTCTGCTATCAGCATAGCTACTCGTATAACGGCAACTATTTGAACGTTCTCTCCGGAACAATTTGTCGCCTTCAATTTGATTTTAATTTACTTTACCTCAATAAAAACAAATCGTAAATTTGTATCATCTTTCGTTTTCTCGTTATTTATTGTTTGTATCTATAAATTCAAGGATAAGTGCTCGATGCTTCTTTGATCTTGAGGTATTTTCAGGCCATGGTGTGAGAACCGGTTGGCTAGGGTTTTCTCATTAATTCTCTTGATATTTCGCTTATACCGGTACATGTAGGACGTTTATGTTCTGCACAATTTGAGAACAACGCCTGTTGCTAGAACGATGGTAAACTTAAGTACGGTTTTGAAAGTTTAACAAATGTCAAAGAAATTATATTATAAATTGGTTTCTGCTATATCTTTCCAGTTCCGATTTAGAAGTACTACAAATTGATGACAAAAATTCTTTTTTCTTGTAGCTGCAACCCCTCTTACAATGGTAAGAGCGTAGGAATGCACGTCTATATCCACGGTTTTTTTAAAGTACTTATGTACCTGACTTTATAACAAGCTTAGTGAATTTTGATGTGTTTATTTCTTGATTGATCTGCCCAGCTTCTCTCTCTCTGGTTAACGGGGATGCAATTCATCACGAGCCCCAAAGCATTGCATGTTGGTCGTACAGACGGGCGTGGAATTTCACAAAGCACGCCTAATGGACAATGTCAACAAGTTGCTAGGGGCTGACGCTGAAATTTCTGTCCAGATGGCTCGGATAGAACCAAACATACTTCTGATAACTCGAGTTTCTTTGAGCTTGCGCTCTGGTGGGCAGCTCACCCAGTAACATGGGCAAATATTTTTATTTGGTAACAGCTCTGAAATGTTTCAGTTTTGTTTTAATTTGTTGATTTAAAATAGTCATTAATTTAATATTTTTCCTTTTATTTATTTATGAACAGTATGAATTTCTGTAATTATGTAACAACTCAATTTTGTTTATTTTCTTAAAATTATGATTAACTATGTTATCGTGTCGTATCCTATGTTACTGAATTTTATGATTTTGCTCTAAACAGCTTACTGTTAATGCAAGAGATGTTGTGTAATTTTTTCGTAATTTTCTCATGTAATGTAATTTTACTTGTTAATGTTCCAAAAGCTGTCAACACAAAAGTGATATCCGTTTTACACTTTTGTAATTTAAGTTGAAAGTATTACCATTTAATTAATCTGTTGTTATAAAATAAGAGATATACTCACATTTTATTCAACCTTGTGTTCCTTAATTAAGTTCTGTTAAACTTAAATACATAATTTCCACAATCGATATGTGTATAACCCATACACATATATTGGTTGGTGAGAAAGTGCACAGATATTAACAAAATACATTAGTATTATTTTGCCTTATTACATCTCGTGATATTTAAACCGAAGAGATTAAACTGATTTAAATATTTAATTTTTAAGAAAATACTAAAATATTGTCATTAAACTTTTTCAGTTATCTTTAAAAAGCCATTCGTCTACTAACAGGGTCTTAACTATGCATGCCAATTTTTTTATTATCGATAAAAAATCTTAACATTTAACTGTGAGCTTAAAGATGATATAACAAACATGATTACATATAAGAATATTTACAAATATCCACACAGCATAGCTTTGTCTATCATTGGTCATATATTTCATTTAATTAATAGTATCCATATATCATTATTTTTGTGGTTTAATCTCCTAATAATACTTTTAAAACATGTAGTTTCTCCTTTGTAAAAATTGTAGGTTGCAGGAATTCTAATTTTGTTCCCCTAATACCACACACTAATACCATAACATTTCATTAATTAATAAGGCCTAATTTGGATTTTATGTGCAATTTTATTAAAAATTATTCAACTCAAGGAATTTGCTTAGTTCATGCACCTCCTGCTTGACGGACTTTTTTATTGTGCTATCTACATCTTAAATAGAGCTAAATGTCATCCATGTTTTTATTATAGCAAAACTTGATTACATTTTAAAACCATTTCTTAAGGTTATCGTGAATGTTACAAAATAACATTATAGATTTATTCTTGAAAACTACTTCCGAATAGTTTTTGTTGGGGAGGAATGTAGTTATCATATATCTCTAGTGTGTAAATGAATTCTGATCAATTGGTCACAATTAAACGACGTGGTATGTTATTTTAAGTCACTAATTTGCACAATAATTGTCAAAAAAGAGCAGTTAACACAATATATTAGCTGTAATATCAATTCAGTCATTTTCATATCAGAGCTGCTGAATAGTTGATAACCTACGTTATGCTCGTCCAGTTAGTTTATTTAAAGCCTGTGTAAAGTTATGTCTGCTAGTAATTTAGATCATTAGTTTAATTGCCAATCATGAATGGGAATTGATTAATAATAAAATTACAACCTTTTTACACACAGCTTTGAAACAAAATATCTTATTTTTGATTCATTATCAAGAGAAAGGAAATTAGATTACTGGCTTCGGTTAGGCTTGGAAAACACATCTATGGCGTCATGTACCAACAAGATCTCATGAACACATGGTATAATGACAATTTTTTATTCGTGTACTATTATTTTGTAAATTCAGAATTGTATTTTTTTTTCATTGTCAGTCAATTTATAGAGTCATCTTGGCGATATTTTACATCGGTGATATAATTCTATGTATGTATTCTAGTTTCGCTTTTGATAAATATTAATTATTCTTTTGATAACAGAGAGTAAAGACCTTTACTTTGGAAGGATACTACAAAATTGCTAAAATGCAGACCCAGGGCCTTATTTACATTGATTTACGGATTTTTTCTTTCCTGACACCATTTTTTTAATTATCCTTATTTGGTCATTCCAGCGGACCACACATTGAGCAAACGTGCTGGGGCTGTTTTACGACAGAACGCCGTATTCTGTAACATTAGGCACATCTTGATGGATGCAATTTTGACAATTATACTAGAATTGCTATTAGAAATTATCTCTTGTATACCTTCTTAGCTCATATTTAAATATAGCGAAGCCAAGGGGTGAATGATCCCAACTTTAAATTCATTCTCTGCTGTACCCTTTATGCGATATCGAGTCCAATCGAAATTGTAAGAATCTGTGATTTGGACCTTCATTACAACACCTAATGGAAAACAGATGATTTTTCCCTCAAAAAGAATCTTCTCAGTAACATTATAAAACAGCAGATGAATATGCTTAATTGATACGAGAAATGTAAAAAAAAAAAGATTCTGTGCTTCCACAAAAGTGAACAAACACAGAATCATCAACATCAATCAGTATCACTAAGACATAAGAAGATATTTTTGTTGCTTTGTTGAAGAAGATTACGGTATTGAATAGTGTTAGAAGCTACCGACTGCTTTGTTAAAAAAGTGTTAATTGCAGTATTAATTCAACTTTATTTTGTAATACAGCACAAATCACAGCGAACAAGACTCAAACAATACGGTTAAATATATTTATTTTTATTCAATTTGTATTATCTTGAACGGTTATAAAACCTAAAAGCAGGTACGCAAACGAAATGAAAATATATGCCAAAATGAAATTATTTCTTCGATTCTATAACAGAAAAGTAGCTATACTGCAGCACATAATTTTTTAATAGTGTTTAACGCCTGTTTTTACTACTGAGGCACCAAGACTGTGGACACTGGTGACACATGAAATTAAATCATAAATTGGGAAAGGATTTGCCATTTATGAGAACTGTCAGCAATTATATAAAAATGTATGATTAATTTACTACCAAAATGCAAACAGCTAAACAGAAAAGTGCACACTGTGAAATTCGTCAAGATTGTCTATGGAAAATGAGGACCTTCTCCAGTGTAAAAGATGTAACTAGATATAAGCAGAGAATTTGTCCCATCTGTGAGTAGGCGGAATCATTGACACACGTTCTGACTGAATGTAAAGGTACGAATGGTCATGCTGGACTCTCCTGGCAGGCAAGGAAGGAGAGGACAGATTAAGTAAATTTGTGATGAAAGTGAAACAGCTCGGGCCTGGAAAGACTAATAATCAGGGAAGGGGCTGGTTGGGGGAACAAACTGACTGAATCCAGCTGTGTGTCATCACCCATAATGGAATTTTTTTGTGTATTTTTAATATTTTTAAAAATTATTTCTCTGGTATTTCTTATTTTGTTCGATTTTTAATTTTTTATTTATTTGTTTGTTATTTTATTTTTGAATATATGTTTTATACCTTATTGTGAAAATCTAATATTATATTTTGTGCTAAATCAAACATATCATATAACATATCAAGTACGGTCGTTTGCCCAGTGAATCTTCTGATGTTGTTTGGTATTATATTAGTGCCACTAAAATAAATACACTCCTAGTACTAATGAGGACAGATAAATTGTAAAACAACCTCAATCAGAGAGAACGGTCCTGGCGAGAATCGAACCTCAGATCTCCCACTCACGAGTCCGTGGCTTAACGACCTTGGCCACACGTGGATAATGTGAGAGGCATGTCATGGGTACTGGATGATGAGCCATTACTCCAAATAAAAGCGGCAGGAATGCCACACAGTTATCGTTTCCATTATGATTTCCTTGTTTGGATGTAGTTCTTATTTAAAAGGTGTATTTAACCTTGAAATAAGATAGGAAAATGCTCTTAATCTCTGTTTAATCTCCATCCAATTAAATGGAAAACAGGTCGGGGTGGTTTCTGATTGGTGTACAGTTGATATAATTGGCTTCTGTAGCTAAAAATACACAGAGAAAAGAATCCGGAAACGCTTTCAGAGAGACAAGGTTTTTATACATAATTACTTTATCTAAATATAAGCTAAATTTTACCGCAAGTAAATTTGCACTAAACCTTAAGGCGAAAACTGTTTTAGCGTAATTTCCTAATTATATTTAATTATTTAATGTGGGTATATTTTTAAATCTCCTATTTACTCATGGTTAGAAGCAAAAATAAATTAAAAAAATAGATCAGTAACAACTAAAAAACTAAATTGAAGAAAGCAAGAGTTTATGATGATAAATTCTGTTTATCAGTTATAGCAGTATAAGCTGTTAATTTTTACAATAAAAACCTATTTTCAAAATTTTAAAATTGCCAGAATATTTGTACTATATCTATATTTATATCTTTCATGACTTTTCCGTGAACATAATTTTCTTTTCCAAAAATGATCTTTTCATTAATAATTTCCTTTAGTTATATACTCTTTGAAAAACAACAATAATAACCATTAAAGCTACAAAGATATGGTCATCTTGATGCACTGCATAAACCGAAACTTCACCTGCAACTAGTTGCAAAAGTAGAGAACGCAGGTTTCGAGTCTGCTTGGCTCATTCTTAGAAGAAGGCTAAATAATTTCAGTTACTTAAGGCTGCGGGATCGTTTGGACTATCATTTAAATTAAATAATTAAATTAATAGTGTCAAATGTTTTTGGCAGTTGGTATGGAGTATTAAACGAAAAAATGTAGGAACCTAAACCATGCCCTTCTAAAACTTCGGGTTTCAATAAATAACATCGCATTATAATTCAATTATAGGTCATTTTTAACCTATAAGTTCAATGATAAAACCCGCTTTCTGTAAAACGCAGTAGTTGCTAAGACTACTGCGAACATTCGCCATTGTATTCAGAGGTAAGTAAACAGCCCCTAACTTAATTTTGGTGCGGTTTTGTATGTTCGAACCCGAATTTTTTCTTTGTAAGTGTGAGAACATATCAACTTCTTATTGGGACAACATAGCAGCACCCTATGAGCATTCCGAACTCAGAATTCTGTTACATTACCGACATTCAGGGAGTTCTTTAGACAATGAGCTGGCATTGAACAAAAATGTAGTCATGCATCTTTTAGAATCTTTTCACTTTTAAAAGTCAGGATCCTATTTCTAAATTGATGCACCTCTAAATTTTTGAAATGGAGCTCTTTTCTACAGTAACGCAAAACAAATTAAAATTTTGTTCTAGCGATATTTCTCGAGGGAATGAAATAGTATATTTAATACAATAAAAATAATGTTAATGGAAATTTTCTAGTAAATTACTCCGAAGCAAATATCTTCTTTTATTATACTTATGACGTCATTGTATCAATGGAGGTTATTTAGTTCATTGCTGTTAGCGGAGATGAACCATAAAACGTTACGACTCTCATCAGATGGAATACAACATATCATTTATTGAATAAATAGCAAAAGTATTTAGAAGCATTAATGTTAGCATATCTATAGAATAAATTAATATTATCACATTCCATTGATTCTAGCTAATATTAAATTATTAATTAGGTATTATTTCTGTAATTCTGCAATGAAGAAGAATGGTCGATTGTGTTTTACTTATACATAAATTGAATCCTTAATATTATCGTAACATTTTTGATAGTATTTTAGCAATGAAAACAATTTAACCACGTAATTCAACTAGTGTAACCCTTTCACTTAAAATAAAGACTTTTTAAAGTTTGGCATATAAAAACTTTTAATACATTATATAATATTTCAGTTTCGTTTGAAGTTTAATTCTCTATATCTGTCTTCCTCGTTGCCTAATTGAGACCTATTTATGAAATAAGTGCAAACTTTAGGCCAAGAAAGGGAAGAAAGGAAGAGAGGGGCCAATTAAAAGCAAAAGAAATAAGGAAGACCGCAACTAAGAAACGCAGACACATTTAAAATTTAAAGAAAGAAAATATAGGCATGAGACAGAAAGAAAATAAAGGGAGGAAAATAGAGAAAAGCAGGAAAAAAAAAAACAAAGAGAACGAGTAGAAAAAGTAATCGAAATAATTATCCCTTTAATTTTTAAACAGCTTAAGAAAGAAATAAAAACTAAACCGGTAAGAAAGGAAAAGAATACTGGCGACATTTCAACTACTATTTTAATCGTAAATTGTTGCTTGTACTTTCCACAATACGAGTCTATATCAATCTGTAGCCTATCCCCGCAGTTCCTGTTTATATCCCTGATTACATTTGCATATGGGAAGGGAGAACGGTATAGGAGACAAACAAAACGAAACTCGCACGCTCGGATGAAGTATACGGGACAGAGGAGGATATTTTTATGACCCTGCCCGAACCAGCAACAAAACATGAAACTCCGTCCGTCTGGACTGCTACATTATCTGAGTAAGCGCTCAAACTCATTCCCTAAAATGTAGAGAGCTGAATACAGGGACTCGCTGGCTCCAATGCCTTTAAGCTAATTACTTTGCCGAGAAGATTACATTCGCCAGCTTCCTACGCACTAGCTAGCGCAACATTGACATGCTTGACGTTTCTATTAAGACTGTTTTCCAAAGGACGCTACTTGAATGGGAATCATTCGTCTGTGTAACTTTTTGAAATGCAAGCCTGTTAATTTCCTTTATGAATCGTTAAGTTTAACTTCATTAATAATCTCAACTAATCCCCGTAGGACGTGCTTCACAAATCACTTCTAATGTACGAATATGAACGTTAATAACATTCACCGCCAAGGATGGCCGAGGTCGTTAAGGCGCCGACTCGTGAGCGGGAGGTCTGGGGTTCGAATTCCACCAAGACTGTCCTCCCTGACTAAGGTTTTTCTCAGGTTTTCTCCAGTCCTCGTAAATGGTAAATGCCGGAGAGGTGCCCTAAATTTAGGCCTGGAACATTTCCTTCCTTAAAAAAAATCCTTTCCCAAAATATCGTTTCATCTCATGTATCATCAGTACCCACCACCTATGGTGCCTCAGTAGTAAAAACAGACGTTAAAACACTATTTAAGGCAAGTTAATATCATTAAGAACTTGCTAAACTATCGAGAAATTAGTGTTACACGAAATCAATCAAATGAACAAGAATTTTATAATTGAAAGAGAGTTCAAATCTCAACTTAAAAAAACAATTCTCATTAATAATCTTATAAATAAAATTCTTAAATATTCTCTTTAAAAAATTAAGCCAAACCCATCTCCCCCACATTGAACATTAAATCCTGAAACGTTCTACCTTACTCGATAGCAATTTTATGTCTGTATAACTTTATTACAGACTTATAATCTTATATGAATAAAGCTCAACCAAGTATCGAGGCCTTCTTTGAAGTATAGTTCCCAAAAATGAATTTTCTGAAAAGGGGAAAATTGGCAGGAAGTTTAAAAAAAGACTTATACAGGTATTAACTTGGTGGAGTTACATTGGTGTTAATTGTAATAACTTCGGTGCATGTAGTGAAAGTGTCTTAAATGTTTTCCTACATCATTCACGTTCTCTTCTCTTCACACACAATTTATTGCCTTATCTACTATTAAATATCTAAGGATGGAATAAGAATATTTGCTGCTTTTTTATATAATTTCGCATCTGCATTTCTTTTCTACATTTGCTTCCCCTATAGTTTAATTAGAGTTTTTGTATTTTGTATTTTAAGTTCACACCTTTATCGCTAATATCAATTGTTAACAATCAATAAACAAACTGTGACCCGCATCAAGCCATTCTGAATAAGCGCTGGGCTATGTAAAAATCTCACCAGGTTCAAAGAATGATCGCAAATATAGAAGTCGGTCCTGGTGGTGTAGCGGTAACCATACTTGCCTTCTAAACCCCAGATCGTGGGTTCAAATCCGGTCAGGATCGATGGATATTTTTCGGACGTAAAAATCCTAAGTATGACTTCCTTCGGAAGGGAAGTAAAGCCGTGGGTTCCGTGCACGAAAAAGAACCTGAAGCCTGAAAGAATGGGCCTCTGAGCAAAATTTATGGCCCTGAATTGAATGGGACGCCGATGACCCGAAATGTTAAAGATCATCCGTAAATAAAACAAATCAATCATTTAAAGAAAGGGTATCGAAAACATCCATTGATACCTAGAGTTATGTAGAAATTAAAGCATATTTTAAGAGACCGGTTTTTCTGCTATATAACATGAAATAGTAAAGCAGCTTTGTATAGAACCATTCTCATATAATAAATAACGAAACAAAAGGTGCGTCTATGGTAATTGTTCATGAAACGACATAGAGATTTTACATAAATAATTTAGACTGGCAACTACCACTACTGTCTTTCAGGCAGAATCAAATACGATGGGCATAAATTTAAAAAAAAAAATACCTGAAATTTACCCTATCACTGATAAATATAACCGTCGCCCTCTTGCAACAGAAATGAGAAGGTATATTTCTTAAACATATGCGCTTATATAGGATAAAAGGTCATACAGGAATCGTCGGAAACGAAAGAGCTGATTCTATTATGCAAATATTTTTCCAAGGTCAAATCTCTAAATCTCGTACGCAACCTCCTCGATCACATACGCAAAAGCCACTCTTTAAAAGGACATCATTGGAATGCAGCATGGACAAGCAGTACAAAAGTGACTTTCACCAAGGATTTCTTCTTTCCCGTCAATTGAACGCAAACTTCTTCAACATAGCATATGTTTTGGCTCAGTTTCTTAGTGGTCATGGAAAATTTAAAAATTTGGTATTCTACAACACAATGTGTAGATGTGAAAAATCAGAAGAATTGGCCTCTCATCTACTCTTCAACTGTGAACCACCACAACGCAAAAAGATATATTTTATTGAACATCTTCATCATTGTAGCTTATCTTTTTTTTGCTGTTTATGTACGCTCTTTAAATCTCAGGTCATCAGCGTCTCATTCAATTCAGAGCGTGAAACGGCCGATAAATTTTGCTCAGAGGCATCTTCTTCAGGCTTGATGTTCTTTCATGTATGTAAATCAAGACCCACAGGACCCATAGCTTTATTTCCTTTCCGAAGGAAGCCATACTTAGACATTTTACGCCCGAAAAAAACCCATCGACCCTGGCCAGGATCGAACCCATGATCTTGGGTCTACGAGATAAGTATGCTTACGACTAGACACCAGGTCAGACTAACATTGTAATGTAAATTATATTCAAGCACTACTTGATGTATTTCATAACTGTAAGCTAATAATATGTAATTCAGTTTATTATGTTATAAGTTTGTACTATCGTTAACATTCTGTATTATAGTGTAAAACTATATCCCTAACATAATAGGTAGAATAGGGATCGGTTGTTTTTTATGTTTAAATATATAAATTAATTAACAAATACTACTATATTGAACTATTTTATAAACTTTCAACACACTTTTGAGTATGCTTTTGTTTTCTTGGTAAGCGCAATTTTTTGGATTGTAAGTTGTTAAACAAATGCTTAATAAAGCTTTACTTTTTCTTAATTTGCTACGTTATCTTAAAAATTACGACACTGGCTTACTGCACAATAACTTCACCACCCATCACCATACTTTCATTTTAGATGTTTTGTGTGCCTATTATTTTGTTCTTGTACAAGTGATACCTTCTCTTTAATACCATATACAGAAGCTCTTCGTGTTCTTGAATGTCTGCTACAGTGCAATTCATCAACTGTCCTAAGTGTTCTGAGATACACTATTTCCTAGCAATAAGTTCACAACCAATGATCTGCTGGGTTAATATTAAACTTTCTTTTGCTCTCTTAAATATTGATAATAACTAGAAAGAGAATTTTAATTGGAGGTTTTGGAAATTTGTTAATCCTTTAATATTTTTTGTAGCTGCAAGTTTCCATGGTTTACATAAAACCGTGGAAGCAATTTCTCTTCATTTATTTTAAGTACCTACAGCACCTGAGAAAATAAACCTCATACATATACAGAGAGATTATAATTTGATATTAATAAAATCAGTCAAGTTCTATCTAGATGAGTAATAAAGTCTTGATATTTTCTCACTAGAAATTGTCATATTCTAATTATTTACTTAGAAGCATTTAAATTTTTTCGTAGTTTAAAATAACTAAATGCAATGCAACCCAGCCTTGATAGCTGAAAGTTTTGTCTCATGATAAAACCAGTTCAAGTAAATGTACCATTGTCTTTTATGAACATAAAAAGTTAAATCCCGAAATATATAAGTATTTAATTAATTTTATGCTGTGTATCAATTATGATACGATGGTAATTATATACAGGCTGTTCTACTTAAAATGCTAATAAAAGAAATGACTATTGCTGTTAAATGAGAAGGTTGTGTAGTTGAAATTTAACGTTTTCTGGCACATTAAAATTGCTACAATTTTAATCTTCAAAGTTTTCAACATGTATGTCATATGTCAAACTTGTTATTAAACTCTATCCAGATTTTCCTTAGCATATCCCATGAAATGTTGAATCTAAGACAGATTTTGAGCTTCAAATCATCAAAGTCAGTTGGTGTTCTATGCATTTGATCCTTTTAAAATCTCCATAATAAAAAGTCAAGGGCGTTAATTCTGGTGACTTTGGCGATTAAGTTATGGTCTCGGATCCTCTGCCAATCCATTGTGTCAAAAAGTTGGTATTGGCATGCAAAATGAGGAGGAGCACCATCTTGCTGTTAGGAAACTGTGTCATAACGTAGAACTCAAGCATATCTAGAAAGGTTGTGGTTATCACTGTAGGTTCAGCAAAAATGAAATGAACTATCACACAATCCTTCATTAAGGCACACAATACATTCATTTTGTGCACAACATTGTGAACCATATGGGGCAAAATCTGTAAACCAGTTCTTTGGATTGCTTTCCTTGGGCTTGATATAAAGCAGGTTCGAATGCGTTCAATGTTTTCAGAACATTTTTTTTCTAAGAATGCTTGCCAGTTTTCGGTAACAAACTTCCTGGCTGCTTAAACTTTGTATCCCAGGCCATTATTCTCGTATAGTCAGGAATGGTTATGTATTTGAAGATTGAATTCTGAATGAAATTGGCCTTTTACATGCTTTCTGAGATTTTGTTTCAGCTAACCAAAGAATGTATGAGCTTTTCTGCTCAAGCATTCACATGGCACTGACTTTGCAGAATTAACAGCTTATTATTATTTTTTCATTTTTCAATCTTAATATCCATGTCAACCAACGTTACTTAAATTGCAAGATCTGCACAAGCAAACCTATTTTTCGTATATATATTAAGTTATACCCATTTCTTTAATTTATGTCCTGGTCCTGGTGGTGTAGTGGCTACCATACTTGCCTCCTACACCCAAGATCGCGGGTTCAAACCCGGCCAGGACCGATGCATTTTTTCGGGCGTAAAAATCCTAAGTATGGCTTCCTTCAGAAGGGAAGTGAAGCCGTGGGTCCCGTGTGGTACATTTACGGCACGAAAAAGAACCTCAAGCCTGAAAGAAGAGGCCTCTGAGCAAAATTTGTCGGCTGTTTCACGCCCTGAATTGAATGAGACGCTAATGACCTGAGATGTTAAAGAGCGTCCATAAATAAATCAATCAAAAATCAATCAATCTTTAATTTATCTTTTAAAGGGGACACCCTGTATATTACAGCTTTTCTTGTTGAAATCTTCATATAGTCTATTTAATTTTTCTGCTTAATTTACTCTTTACTTTATTTCTCTTTTATAAATATTATGTTATTATTATTGGATCTATGATATCACTAAAAGTTAAAGCAATAATTTATTTTGTTTATCATTAAAATTCTTTCTTTCTAGATGGAGGGATGGTGGCTACAAGAATTAGATACTCATATTTTGCATGCATGAGCCTGAAAATGTCCAAGATATCCAAAAGTTATCTTAACATAAAAAAATAACAAAATTATCGACCAGAGATAACTCAAATAGAATTCAAATCTCTATAGTTTTCAGAACCATGTATAAGGTGGTAAGCCACCTCTGTACATGTTTGTTATATGTAAGGTCCAATTATTACAAAATAGTCTGCGATGAGTTAAACTTTCCCACTTTGAAAATAAGACAGTATATCTTGTCGCAATATATTAGTACATTTCGAACGTTGAATTTTCACGAACTGGTGTAAAGAGGTTATGAAATTAATATCAAAATCCTCTAGAAAGCATTGACCTAAAGTACATATATTAATTCCATGTTACACAGATGATATAGCTCTAAGTTATTTAGAACTAAATAAGTCGCTAAAACTGGAATATTTCAGGTTTTCAAGTTCCGTTGAAACAATAAATTCCGAACCAAATTATAAAATTATACAAAATTATAAAATTTATAAATTTATATCAATTATAAAATTAAATTATAACAAATTATAAAATTAAAATTTATAACATAAAAATTATGAATTTTAAAATTTTATTTGAATACGACATTTAATGAAATAGCTTGATGCTGTATAAAACGATGGGATATAATGATGTATATTTTGTTCTCTTCCTATTAAGAACAATGATTTTATACTTTTCGTTAAATTGTTTATTTTTAACTTTTTGTAACATAATTTAAAATTAAATTAATAAAATAAAACATAGCAAACACTATTAAAAAGGAATCGAAGGAGTTAGAGATTGTAGTTCCAGAAACTTTCCCACATAATATGCCAGCTGCTTGGTATTCTGCAAACTTTAACCTTGAAAAAATGATCGTGTTTTACACTTCTCATGTTACTCCTGGCGTTTACAAGTCTCGAGGGAGGCTGCGAGAAGCTGTAAGCTCTTATCGCGAGGGAGAGCATGGATTTTTAAGAAAGACAGTTGTACCTATAAAGTCTAGATTGAGTGATGCCACAACGCTCAGTTGAAGTGCACAATATGTTATGTTTGTTTATTGCTATAGAGTTGCTCATGAGACAACCAGCTTATTCGCTCTCCTAACAACCAGCGATAAGGCTGCTGCAAATAAACGTATGCGTCAGCTCTAAGGAATTGTGAGTATGACGCTGCAGTTCGGCGCGTGGTGGCCCTTAAACAAAGACGTGATGCTTGCTTTAAGCACAGGCGGTGTTAACCATTCGAATTTTTATTGCTTTCTTCTGTAGAATTGGCTGCAATTTACATGTGGCTGTAGCATGACGGGGCTGCACCACATTTCATTAGAAACATTCATTATTGAATATTACCTAGACGGTATGGCTTGCTACTAATTAGGTATACACAAGGTATATGTTTATTTCTGAATTAATTCGAAATGAGTAATAAATAATAAAACCGCCACGAGTGGCCGAGGTCCTTAAGGCGCGGACACGTGAGAGGGAGATCTGGGGTTCGCTTCCTGTCTGAACCGTACTCCCTGATTAAGAGTTTTACTTTTTCCTCAGTCCTTATACTTGGAAAATGCCAGAGAGGTACCCTAATCTTATACTTGGATAAAAAAAAACCTTTCCAATTTATCATTTCATCTCATGTTCATTACATATGATTCCCCAGTAATAAAAACGGGCATAAACATTATTAAAAATCTACAAAAATGTGTCGGAGAGGCTACTACTTTCTGGAAATTTAGAGAGTAGTAGAAGATAAAGTTCTGAACGCAATTTAGATCAAATTTGATTATAGATTAACTGATAGTTTGCATGTAAAACTACAGGGATTTCAGAGGATATATAAACTTGTAAAAAAAAAAAAGGTGCAACGTAAAAGGCTAATCGTTAATAAATGTCATTTGCTAGTAACCCATCCTTAGCACCGTTCCGGGAACAATGAGCGATGTACAGGTCTGGTAATTCAGTAATTACAGTACAACTTCTTAAGCGTCCTTCACATGTCATTATTTTAATAGCATCATTACCAACCATGCTTCAGAATATTAAAAGTGTTGTTTTGATGGTTGGCGGGCCGAAAGAACTGGTAAATGTCGCCGCCCAAACGTCACGGTTTAGTGCCACACAAGCTTTTCATTTTACCGCCTTCATCTTTCATAGCACGCAATGAGTCAACTTACAGCAGGCTGGTTGTTCTAATTACGTCCTTGTGCCGAAGCCCATGCAGAAATATGGAGAAACCTGTTAATAATTAATTCAGAAACTTCTTAGCAAGGTTCATGCTAACAGCTGCACATTCTGTTATTATTTTTATCAGTCTCCTGCCTTAGGCTCTTAATAAGCTATTCTCATTACCGTAATGTTATGTCGATTCTTCTATGGAATCGATAATCAATTCTACCAATGAGATATCGATATCCACAATTTAGAACTTATATAATATTTCAATAAATATCGTACTCAACAACATTATTATTTTTAAGTCATGCTTATTGCAAACATTTTAACCACGCTTCTATAAAAAATATAGTCACATTAATATTATACGAGCAATATAATGTGTTTTTAAAAATGAGAAGAGAAACATTCTGCAACTTTATGTAATGTCGAAATATAAACACAAAATTCTCTAATTAAAACAATTACCCTTAACATTCTTTACATGCGCAATTTCTCGTCAGCAAATACATTTTACTGATAGCATTTTTAAAAGAAGTTCTAATTAATTTTCCAGGCTCATCAGTAGGATATTAATAGCAGAATTGATTTGACTATTGTTATATTTTATTAAATGAGGTTCTATATTGATACGAACTCTATTATTTTATACGTTTTAAAATTTTTATTGTTACTTAAAATCTATTCGCAAAATTATCCTAAATTGAATGTTATAAATTACCCTTGCCTCATAGGAGTAAATATATATTCATGTAACTTAACAATGATTCAAATTGTGATCCACTACAATACCGTAGACTATAAACATTTAATGGAACCTAAGTTTTTGAAGTTATCTTTCTGAAAATAATAATACAAGTGCCTCAAGAACTAGACTTATCGACCATGATTTATGTGTCTGACTTTGGAATCGCATCTTGGTCATCAAGGTGGAAAGCGAGTATTCTGACCACTCCATTAAAACCCAGTAAGAGAAAGGCTTTATTTGTAATATTTGTGAAGGAATTTTACAGCGTAAAAGCGTAAGCAAGCGTAAGCAAGCTAATGTTTATTTTGAAGCTAGAAGGCTTTAAGTAATTATTGAGATATTTAGCAGATTTTATGTCATTTCGATTTTTCAGTGAACTGTCATCGACTTAATGAAAGAAGACACAGATGTATTACGTTTATCAAATTTATTATGTTTATCAAGTAAATGTACTGTATTTTTATATCATAAATAATATTTGCTCAAAGTGGTTTTAATTCATTTCCGAATTACTCCATTAATTACCTATTCATTTATTTTAAAATGTTTATACATTTTATTCAGCATTATGTAAATATGAAATGCACAAATTGTCGTTTGGGGGAAACAATGTAGACAATGAACGGAAAGGTAGGACAAATCTAAATAATGGTTATCATTGGAACTAGAACCATAGAACTTGAGCTTACTTTGCCATGTACCCTCCCCGGTTTCATGTCGAATTCTTTCTGTTTTGTTTACAAGGGCAGGTCCATAAGTTTCCGGCCTCGTTGATAAGGGTTATCGCCATCACAAAACTCTCATCTGGTTCGTATCTTATCTGTTAAGTAAGTAATTGCAACTGTAACTTCAGCTCCTCCGTGATCAGTTGTTCAGATATAGTTACATAAAGAAGGCTGTGTGTTGACATTTTCAAAATGGAGTTTCGGGCTGCTATTAAGCTGTTCACAAAAGAAGAACTTGCTCCAAAGGAAATTAAACAGCGATTCGACGGTGTATGTGTGGAAACATCCCCCTCATATTCTACCGTAAAAGAAAGAGCCAAACTTTTTCGAATGTGTCGAGAAAGCATTGAAGACGAAGAGCGTGCAGCTCGGTCCTAGGAGGGCTCACTCCTGAAAACATCGCCCTTGTGGAAGGATAAATTACGAGAGACCGGCGGCTTAAAGTTACAGAAATAGCAGCAAGTTTGGGCTTTCTGAAACAACAGTCCTTCGAATTATTCATAAACATTTAAACATGAATAAGGTTAGTGCAAGATGGGTGCCTAGACTTCTTTCCTCAGTCCAAAAGCAGCAACGAGTCATCTGTTATCAGGCATTTTTGGAGCTCTGCCGTGACAACGAGAGTGAAGTTCTGCAAGCCATTGTTACAGGAGATGAAACTATGGTCTCTGCTAATCCCTTGTCCAAAAGAGAATCAATAGAGTGGCGCAAACATGGCGAAACACCACCTCTAAAGGCCAAGGACACTCAACCAAGAAGATCATGGCCTGTGAAGAAATACTCTTCATTGGCTTCAAGGAGAGGAACGCTACAGTAAATGGGGAGTATTATTCTGGCCTTATGCACAGACTACGTGCCTCCATCAAAGAGAAAAGGCGAGAAAAGCTGAGTGGTGGTGTACGCCTTCTTCACGACAACGTGCACACAGCTCTTGTTGCAAAGGAAACCGTGAAGAAATGTGACTTCAAGGAGATAGACTATCCACCCTACAGTCCAGATCTAGCTCTCATCGACTATTTCCTCATCTCAAAACTCAAGAAGGACCTTCGAGAAAGGAAATTTAAGTGTGACGTAGAATTATGGATGCTGTTTATGCCCATTTGGCAAACAAGACTTATGCCTGTTTTTTGGGAGGTGGGCATCTTTATCATACCTAGAAAATGGTGAGACCAGAAGCTTATGGACCTACTCTCGTACTTCCTGGAAACTTCGAAGTCTATTTTAAGAAAAGAGATATAAGCCTTAGAAAATGACGCGAATAATATCCGAATTCTTTGGTTTAGGTTCATGTTTAACAAGTATTAATTAATTTGTTATGATGGCATAGTATCATTACAGTAGGACCAGATAATATTAACGAAAATAATAACTATAAATCATTACAATAGGACCAGATAATATTAACGAAAATAAAAACCATATCTATATAAATAAAGTCATTATATTTTTATTATATCACATTAAAACTACTTAATAAAAGGAGTCAGTAATTTTATGCTAATAATGAAGCGGAAATGATTGCTACCTACGGGAACAGTCCATTGATTTTCTTACTTACAGTGAAACGTGATAGATTTACAAGAACCTAGATACTTTTTACACAAGTGTTATTGAATAACAAATGGTATTTGGTATTTTAACTATTTTGAAACACTTGTTCAAATTGCACAGCTTTGTGAAATCTTGTTCACCTGATCAGTTAAGGCTAATTTGGTAGAGAACTACATCACATCTACAACTACATCTTTTAGCTTTTACCAAGCACATAGCTCTCTCTCTTTTTTCTCTCTCTTCGCCTTTCAAACACTGACCTTTGTTAACCCAGATAATTTTGGCTGTAAACAGACAACAAAACCAGAAAACAATGAACGGAATGAGGAAGGAAACATTTCCATTTGAGAGACCTTGCTGGTGCCGTATTTTGGACATAAACCTCTCGAAACCGCCTGAAAATAGTGAACATTATGGACTTTAAAAATGTTTATTGGAGGAGTTTGTAGAAGAATGGTTAAGGTGGGGGAGAGCTTTGGTGGTCTAAATGATACTAAAGGTGGTTAGAGTGGATGTAGAAAATGCTGAAAGGTAGTTCATGCTTCAACAAACGATCGCGTTTTGTTTTTGTAGCTCTGCGATTTTTTCCTCTTCAACAGGGTGGAATTAAGACGTTTTGAGGAACCGTGTGAGACTTTAACGTTCTTTTTTATGTCTGAAAAATATAAGCCTGCTACTAGTTGTCTACAGTTGATATGCAGTTTCTTGGTGATTGTTATTGAGAGATGCAATTAATATATTTCGGATTACTGGAGTGCAATATACCGACTCAATTTCATCAAGTATTTTAAAGTAAAATGCAGTTAAAGAAGGCTACCATGATAACAGAATATATTATACATAATAATAAATATTTCAAAATACTTTTAAAAAATATAATATAAAATAAAAAATACATGCATGTAGAATTCAAAACAATACAGAAACAAAATTCAAATTTGTTTTATTTAAAGTCGGGTTTTTCTATTACAGTAATTAATTTTCAATTACTTTAAATTTAGCCAAGTTTTCATTTATAACTATAGTATATAATATTGTGGTAGGTATCATTTGCATTTTTAAGTTCGCAGTGAATGCCATTGAATCGATTGTTTTAATCGGTTAGTTACGTTTTCTTTCTGTTTTGCAGTAAAAGTATATGTTTGATTAAAAATTGCCAGTCCGTATAACTTTTTTTAAATTAATTTAATTTAAACAAAAATCATGTTAATTTAGAGATTGGAAAGCTTAGAGCCCCAAGTCATCCTACTTTCAAATTTCAACTGATATTTCTACATTATAACATTTAAAATTTAAAAAAGATGAATTTATCATCTTTTTGTTTTCTATCATTGCCTGGCAACCTGGAGGTATTATTTCTTTAATCATATCAATTGCAATTTTGTTATTATTGTTGTTTTAAATTGGAAATAAACTATAATAACTAATGATTTAATTAAATTTAATCGTTTTTGGTAATAAGTGTTTTCAGAATGATGCATAACACATATGAAAAAACATTTTAAGCAGATTAACTAGGAGTTCCGAAACAGACCTTATTATTGAAATATTAATAGTTGTGATTTTACTCAAAATACATTTATATCCTCCAACTGAATTATTTTTATTTTATCGAAAATCAAACAGCAAAACCAAAAATCTAGGTTGCCAGGCATTGATAGTAAACAAAACAAAATACGTATCATAAGGTAGGAATGCATTTGAGATTAATGTGGTGACTGGGGAAGGGTGTGAGACCTAAAATGTAATCAATATTGGTTTGAAACTTCCCTCTTGAAATCAAATTAGGTACATTAAATTTATTTAAATAAAATATTTATTAAGCTGAAAATTTTTGAAATGAAAACCAATATATTAAGTATGCATACATTTTTAAATGTTTTGGATACGCAATATCCTGCCATGTTGAAAAAGTTTGGTCGTTGCCAAAGAAACATACGTAAGCTGTACAACCTTACAGTCATCCGCTATCTTCTAACCTTAAACGTAAACACCTTCTTCAGGTAGCAATCTCAACGACCAGTCTCAATACCCGTCGTAAAGAAATCTGCTTACTATTTTCAGTGACTTAAAGGAGGTGGTAAAAAATTCTAACTGTATAGAAAACTGGCCAGAACATCAGTAAGCATGATGCGAGGTATGTATTTTTATGCAGAAAATAGCACAACAAGACAAATTTCCAATTGCCGGATTTTATTGGCTTTGCGTAGGGGCTATTAAAAACAGAGAAACCCACTGAGCATCGGCACCGCTGATTTAAAACATAACAAACTAAATATAAAGATAATAGTTTATACTCGGTGAAAGTTACACTTAATTTCATACGGAGGAGAAATACTGAAAACTTCAGCAAACTTCAATTCGTTGTATAACTCAATCAGAAGAACTCTCGGAAAGAAAAAAGTGGAGTGAAACACAAGCTAATTTCATAAGGCGATGTCTGTGATAAGTTGCTTATAAGATAGCAAAAATTAACTATTGACTGAAAAGAGATGAAGATACAGTATAGTAAATGATACACTATAGACCATGAAGGACATGACGAAACTAGATAAGATTAGAAACGAAGTGAGAATCAATACCTTTTAAATGGACAATGTGAAGGGGAGAATGTTAAATTATCAACTAAACTGGATGTGTCATTAAGTGCTTCCAAAGGTAAGAATTCCATAAGCCCAGAAGAAGAAGATATGGCCGAAGAATATCCAAAGTGTCGCAATGGATTAATCCTGAGGCTGAAGGTGATAAAAAGTTGCACTACCAGCACTGATAATCCTCTCTGGGCAAGACCGTTCCCTAAGTAAATCATACAAATGCCTAATTCAATAAGTTTCAGATCTTCTGAGGCTGATTATCAAAGTGTATGTTCAGTATTCTGATAGAAATACATCGTTTCAATTTTAGTGGTAGTAGAGCATTTTCTATTATTTTTCACTTTCGAAAACGACTTAAGCTTCCTCTAGCCTCCTGTTTAAAGTTTAGCTAAGGAACTTCTTAAAAACTTTAAGGTTAGGAATTATCATAGCGTTCTTTCACCGCTCAGGAAATCAAACTATTCTATGAAGTTAACAGAGGAGACTAGCTAGAGGTTAGGTTCACACTTTTGTATAATTTCTTTGGCAGCATGTGAAATGTCGAACATGCTGAACCAAATTAGAAACTTCTCCAAGCGCAAATCTACCGCTACGCCGCACAACACCAGTTCACCTCTTCTGGTGCTTTCTACCCTACAATATAGAATTGGAAATATGGAATGAAATAAGGTAAAAATTCGCGGAAAGGAATATTTTATTCCTGTATTTGCCTAAGTGGCAAGGGAAAAACCACGATAACTGGCCGGCCCCAAGAGATTTGGATCCGAGAGCTCCTGAATGCAAGTTTAAAGCTAAGTCACGACATAAAATGTTTTAAGTACACAATTAAGAATAAATAAAATATGAAATTTGCTCTATTATTAGTGGAAGAATGCAGTTCATTTTTCTACAAATCTGTACCTGTAGATGTATAAAATATTTATGTACTATTGATTTCACAAGGTGGTGTTCTTTTGAATAACATATGGAGTTTCGCAATTCTTGTTTTAGTTTTATTTCTGTCAGCGTTAAAAACGTGTTTTTTTTTGTATCGAAATCAGATTTAGTCTACAAACATGTTTGTGACAGAGAAGTATATTTTCCTGTTCTCGGTCATATATCTAAAGAGACTCCTTTTGGTAAACTACAACTTAATTAAGAGCTGGAGTTTCTTTTCTCGAAGTCGATTCTTCAGCCATCATTCTCTGCTGCCTCCGCTTTTAGATGCCGTTCTCATTTTTATTTTAACGTCCATGGGAGAAGTTTTCACATTATATTACACTCTCAGATGGTCAAAATGGCGTCGTTTGGAAACTCATAAAAATGCTATTCGGTTTGAACTATATAGCATCCAACCAAAGCCCCTCTCTATCCACTCTACGCTTCAACTAGGCCTACTTTACTGAATACGTGCATAGCACTGAAGGCAGCTTTTGCATTTATTATTCCTTCTATCTCTCATTCTCTCTCATTCTGTGCCTTTTCAGAATCATTTTATATATAATCTTACCCCCTCCCTTTCACGTCTTTTTGAAGCTAAAACCGTAAATCTTTCAGCTGGTTTTATGACCTGGTTTTAATTTCTTTTTGCGTTTTCTGTGCCACCAGCGAAGTTTCTCGTTCTTTTTTCTACTGTGAAAGAATTTCAGAATCCATAAAATGACATACTTGTAAAACATGCGCCTTTTTTTTTCTTTCTTTCTGTAACGAAGAGTATATCATTGTATAAGGTTACCATCACTTCTGGCACCCTTTTAGTTTACATATTTTTATGTCCTCTAAATGTTCAGTTCCACGCCTAGTCTGTCTTTCTGAGTTTTATAACGACAACTTTTGCGTAAATTTCACGTGACACTGTAAGAAAAGAATAGAAAGCTAGGAAAAAGAAGGAACGCAAGCGACAAAGAAAGGAAAAGGTGTGGTCACACTTCAATAATTTGTGTTATTTTTTTGATATAGTAACAAAGAGCGGATATGAATTTGCTTTCATATGTAAATCGCTTTATTCATTTCATATCATATATTCAAACTTAACTCTTAGCAATAATAGAAAGAAATTTAGCTTCACAAATGTGCCGAATGATGCATAAAATATGCCACATATTTGGTAAATAAATGAAATGAAACCATAGTCCAGGAAATGGTGAGGGCCAAAAATTTGCACTGAAACAAACACATTACAGTTTCGGCATCAGCTCTTCGGGATGTAATCACTCCCGTTGCATAATTGTGTAGGGTGTAGGTGAATATAAGTGCATAGTACGAAATGGAATTGTTTGGTTCAAGCCTCCTTTGTTTACTTTTCTGCATCGTTCTTTAAATAAGAGAATTAAGATATTAAAGCGCTTCTGATGCAAACTGAAAGTGCGCTATATACCATTTTTATAATTATATAAACATTACTAACTATCGTTTGACCATACTAAGATTCGATCACTTAACTTAGAAGTTCTAAACCAAAGAAATTAAGCGTTGAATGATTATTTTTTTATTTTTTTAATTCTGAACATATAATAATTCTAGATAATATTGTAAACAATTGACAACTGCAAGGCTTTATTTTTTAATCGTTTATTTGCTTTCAATATATATCATGAACTTGAATACT
Source organism: Metallyticus violacea (assembly GCA_030762175.1). NCBI lineage: Eukaryota > Metazoa > Arthropoda > Insecta > Mantodea > Metallyticidae > Metallyticus > Metallyticus violacea. Next base: position 108,194,216 of record CM060842.1, read on the forward strand.
ATAGGTGCAGGGATTTTTTTTTTGTTTATTTACGGATGCTCTTTAACAGCTCAGGTCATCAGCGCCCCATTCAATTCAGGGCGTGAAACGACCGACAAATTTTGCTCAGCGGTCTCTTCTTTCAGGCTTGAGGTTCTTTATCGTGCCGTAAATGTACGACACGGGACCCACGGCTTTACTTCCCATCCGAAGGAAGCCATACTTAGAATTTTTACGCCCCGAAAAAAATCCATCCACCCTGGCCGGGGTCGAACCCGTCTATCTTGGGTTTAGGAGGCACGTATGGTTACCACTATACCACCAGGACCGACTTAGTTGTAAGGATGAATGAAGTGAATTAATGATGGCGCAAATGAGCTCGGATTCCTTGAGTTTTAAAGCTATCTGGCATTCAATAAAGAAAAAAAAAAAATTGGAAGTAAAAAGTTTACCCAATTAGCTTTACTTCACCGGGAACCATACCACGACTTTCAGATTAGTGATCACAAACACTACCACTAGACTCCAAGCCGTTCACTTCATTATCTCTGGAAGCAACGCAAGGTTGTTATAATTATAAATAGTTCTTTTACTTCATTCAGAATATGTTTCTACACGTAATATATTTGATATTAAAAAAAGGAATCGTTAAGTTCTATGGCCTTAAGTTACATTTTAGCCAGGGCAACGATCCCAGTGTGAAAATCTCTTGATTTTTATAGGAAAGAATTTCTGGATACTTATAACTACTCTGCATATTTGGAAAATTCCTTCCCTAAGTAAGCAAGCCATAGTTCGAAATATTTAATGATTAAGGGGCATAAAAGTAAGATTATATGCAGTGGTGCGCAAGAATGCCAACTCTTGATTAACTAGTGCTTTATACTTCTGAATAAAAATGCATAAAATCGTTCTAGCTGTTAAGAAGTCTGAACACCAATAGAACGCCCATTGGAACCAATTTCAGCGCAGATATTATATGACACTGGAACAGGCTCCGTTTAAGACGCTGGTAAGGTTTGAGACACTATTTTCTGGTATTAGAGTGTTATTGTTTATAATATGAAAAAACTCTCTTGACAATTACTCATGTGACGTCATCTTAAAATTGACCAATGAAACGAAACAAAATTTGGAATTTGACCAATCATAGCTGGATGTCGCAATGAAATTATCAAATCCGTTTTATCACGCGAATTGTATTTGCCTTGTGGTCGGTGTAGCCCACTCTATACCTTCACTGTATAATCACTAAGCACGCATTACTGACCACTTTTGTGTGTTTTCAGTATTTGTAAATTTAATTAAATTCATGTGTATTCATTTAAGCAATTAGTTTGCGTATTCAGCCAATCATTTTGTAAATTATGTAACATTATCTGCCTAAGCAACAACAAATCTTAATAAGCAAGTTGTTCAGAATGGTAAACTGTTTTCTCTGCTTTGTTTTTCTCAGTTGGTATCAGTAAATCGAACAGTAGCGACTGTAATAGTCCACTTTCGTCTATTTATTCCCACGTTTTCTGAATAGGCGGGTGTAATAAGTAAGTATAACATTTTTTACAATTGTTAATAATCCGTGCTCGAATTTCATATTACTTTTATTCTTATTCTATTCATGAAATAGTTCCAAACCCGTATTTGGCTCTTATCTATTAGCATTACTGACGATCGACACTCGTCTACTGCTAGATGGCTTGAAAAGGTTAAGTATTCATAATACAAATGTACAATTATTACAATTTTGTAATCTAAGTTTTCGGGAATTGTATTTAAATTCTTATTTTATTCGTGAAATAGTCCTAATAAATGTCACTCGAGGGTCTGAACTTTCCAGATAAATTTATCTGTGATCTCAGACCCTCTTGTGATATTACTTATGATAAATATATATCCCAGGGATAAGAGACCAGCTGACAAAACTTGTTTTGCGGTCATATCTACAACTTCTGTATGATTTTCTGAGAGCCGTCATATTCTTCTGACAGCCTAAGAGTGCCTTTTGATGGACTGCGTGTTCTTCGTGCGCTTCCGAGACATCGCAGTTTTTACATAACAATGCCACAGCCTTCTCTGAATCCATTATGCACTTATAAAAGATATATAAACTTGTCAGTTACTAATATAAAATGACCTAATATTTTAAGAAATACACGACATAGTTTGGTTGTGTTTTGAATAGTTCTTTGTTAAACTTCGGTCTTTATGTTGAATTATTTGTTATGATTAGACAGTAAAATTGACTGTGTTATTTAAGAACATTGCCGTTTCATAGTCGGTGGAAAAGAACAATAATACAATAACACAATTAGGAATGACATTTTCGAATACTTAAAATATGCTTAATAGATTAAGAAAGGAAAATAAGCATCATGTTACACTTTAATTATAAAATGGAAGAATATATTACTGGATAGTGTGGAAATCATTCTTTGGAAAAATTACGTAAACAAAATTGAAATATTTACCCAAAAGGGAAAAATATATTGGAATACTTGCTTAGTGAAATTAAGTCTGGGAATGTCAAATACGTTTTACTATGATGTATATCAAGTTCAACGAATTTCGAAGGAATGTAAGATATTGCGATTGTATCAATTTAACGATGTTTGAACATTTTCTTGAAATTTCCATCTCGGTCCTGCGCACTAGGCACCGAAAATGACTATATATATATATTACAATTAACGCTCTCAATTTTGTTTTTTCTCAAACGGACCTAGGCATACAACCATAAATTAAAAAATGATTCGTCGAATTCATTAATCAGAAAAATTAGACCATTAGAAGGGGGGGTTAACCTAAAGCAAAATTTTAAATAAGGAAGTAAAAATCACTATAGCGGCCAAAATGTCTGTTTTTTTCTCAAAGTAGCTATATTTTGCTTTAAAATAAAGAAATAAAATATTTTCTTAACAATCAGAGCAATCGGACCAATAGGTGTGCAGGTATATCTGAAAACAGAGTGGGAATTAAAGCGAAAATTAAAATCGCTCTAGGGATCGCAAAATTTTTTAAAGAAAAGTCGGTATATGCAATTTCAATAAAATAAGAAGAATAGTTTCTTAAAATCAGGGAAATTGGAACATTAGGAGTGGGGTTTATCTGAAACTCAGCATTCGAAAATCGCTCTAGCGGCATCAATATTTGCTTTTTCACAACTAAACTCGGCATATACAATTAAAATCAAACAAGAAAATTAATTTCTAAAAATCAGGGAAATAAGATTATTATGAGCGGGGGTTTACCTGAAAAATGAGTGAGGGTTAAAGCGAAATATAAAAATTGTTCTAACGGCCGTAATTAATTTTTTTCATTTTTTTAAAAGGAAACTCGGTGTAAGTCATTGAAATAAAACAAGTAAATAGTTTCTGAAAATCAGTGAAATCGAACTATTAGCAGAAGGGGGGGTTTACCCAACATTTAAAAATCGCTATTGCGGCATTAATGTATGTTTTTTGCAACGAAACTACATATACAAAATTAAAATAAAACAAGAAAAATAGTTTCTGAAAATCAGGGAAATCGGGTCATTAGAAATGGCAGTTTACCTAATACTCAAAATCAAATCGCTCTAGAGGCACCAATATTTGTTTTTTCATTAACACATTCGGAATATACCTTTTAAATAAAATAAGAAAAACAGTTTCTGAAAATTAGGGAAATCTAACCTTTAGGATTAGGGGTATACTTGAAAACCGAAATTTAAAAAGTGATGGCTTTTAATTTTCTCTATATTGTTTTAAAATAAAAGGACAAAGTAATTCAGTGTATTAACTTTATATAATAAGTATGTATAAATATGTTTTATATTTACGAAAAGCATAGTCGTGAAGATAATAAATGTGAAATATTAATCCAATATTGTGTGTGAGAATTATATTTGTATCTAAGAAAGCTCTGTAATAACCTTCATAAAAAGTTTACGTTATTTTTATTTACTACAATTACATTTAAATTAAATTTCGAAGGCAATGAAAATCGATGTAACTTTAAATTTTTAATTTATTTGTACATTGTGATTGTTTCTGAATAGTGGCTTATTTTTGTTTTATTGAAATATATGAACATCTTAGATACACAATGTAACTCTAAAATTTCTGTTATTTCTCTCTATATTAGTGAATATCAAGATTATGTCAAGGGCTCAGATGATAAATGTGGTTACATTTAAAAACGTTTTAAAATACCCACACAGTAGGTATATCTTTTTCTATCAGTGGTTATATATTTCATTTAATTAATAGTACACCATTAATTCTTGTGGTTTAATATCTTTTGTAATACTTATAGGTAACAAGAATTCTAATTTTGTTCCCCTAGTAACAACAGCAATGCTATAAATTATTTAATTTAATTAATTAATAAGGCCTAATTTGGATTTTATATTACTTTTTATTAAAGTTATTCAACTCGGTGAGGAAACACTTAGTTTACGCCGCTACTGCGTGACGTACTTTGGTCATTTAAATTCTCTTATTTAGTCATTTTATTTCATTTTTATTACATCATTTGAATTTGTATAGAAATATGTCTTATGACTAAGGTACTCATTCTAAATGCGTACTTATTTCTTTAACGCATGTAGTGTTCGAGATTTATTGATTCAGTCCTGGTAGTCTTAAAGTTTTAGAGCCCAAAATCCTAAGTATGGCTTCCTTCGGAAGGGAACTAAAGCTGTGGGTTCCGTTTCGTAGATTTGCGGCACATAAAAGAACCTCAAGTCTGAAAAAAAAGAGACCTATAAGCAAAATTTATCGTCCATTTGCCATGAATTGAATGGGAAACTGATGACGGTTCTTAAACGAAATAAATAAAATAAATAAATGAGATTTATTGAAAGCTACAATCCTCGGTATTTTTGCACTAAAATAGATATGCATGAACTTTGCTTTATCCCTTTTAAGTACAGGCAAACATATGACTGTTTCGTAATAGTATTTTGAACTTCCTTTGTCTAAATGAGAATACTAAAGAAATAAGAGAATGCATCACTGATAGTTTATTGTCTTCAATATTTTATTTAATGATATAGTAAATTATGCAGTGACTAATGATAGGAAGCTACAATTTTGAAACACTGTCAAAATTAATTGAGAGGAAACCATGTAAACAGTGTAGAGAATATTTTAAAGTGAAGTGTAAACGTTCAACTAAGGTAGTTTTGTTTTGGAGATGGCCTAATGTTAAAATATTAAAACGCCCACCTTTATGAATACTAGTTCGATAACTAGAACCATAATCTAGTGAATGGATATGTTTTGTAGTATTTGCTGAAACTTATTTTTGGAAAACATATTTTATCCTCGTTCATTCTTTATTTGCATCGAATCCTAGTGGAAATAAAAAGACACTTTCGGTGATGAAAGCGTGGATCATAAAATGGCTCATGACAAAACTTAGGGAGAGGTGACAACAGACTGTGTATGTATGTGTGCCAATTTGAAGACCTAAAATATAAATGTAAGGAAACTACTTTGAAGATTGACAGCCATTTTATGTGGTGCGAATGTATTGTATCTCTTACCCTTCATTTCATCACTACCCATTTAGGGTGCAAGGGCGCACGAGAGTTTCCACTTTTCCTAATGATGTGCCGCTATTTCATATCGAGTTATCGCAGAGTGCCTGAAAGGGAAGGAAAATAAAACTTGTCTCCAGAGAACAGGCCGAGACAGCCATATCGGCCTCTAAGAGCATCGAACACTCAAGTGCATGCTTTTTGTTCCACTCCTGGGGAGAATTCAAAGGTGTTTGGAAAAATCGAGGGCTGTTTATATGTTTATTTATAATATGTGGTCTGGAGGTAACTGTGAAACAGTTGTTAATTTTTACTTCGTAAACATCGTCTATCTATTTAAATGTGTAGGTTCAGTATAAAAAAAGAACGTACCTTATGCTGATATAAGAAAATATATTACTTAATGTTACTTTAAAAACTTAATGAAAGAATTAAGAGAAGGAAAATTTTCATTTTAGTGTGAAGCTTAAGAACAGTCATATAAAAGTTCAATATTTGAAAAAAAAAAAAAAATTGTCATACGTGCACAAACCCCCTAATTCACATATTATTCAATTGTTAGGATTTATTAACTTTAACTACAATAATTATTAATGTATTATTTAAGTCAGCATATGTTTACAATCATGTACTTTAGGACTCTGCAAGGAATCAAAAAATAACTTTTAGATAGACAAATGTTGCAAAACGACACTTGCCTCAGATTTATGAAGTTTAAGTTTATCGTTATATCTACTATTTTTTTAAAATGTATATGATGGAAATGTTTATAGTGATTTTCCAAATTCTGAGGATTTTCAATAAAAACTGTTTTGAACGCCCTAAATTCTTCTATTTTATTTTACAATACTATTTCAAGAATTGCCGAATGTTATTAGTTCTTAAGATATTATATTCCCCCAAGTATAAAAAGTGTAGCAACTTTTTGTTAAATAATGGTGCTATATTGAAAAAAATTATAATATATTACGAGAAGAGTGGAAATATTTTGTGATTTGTAAAAAAAATTGTAATGGAATATTTATATTTTTCTTTTAATCAAAAAGCATACATTTAAAATAAAAATATCATATTATTTTTAATATTTTTGGATTAGAGATTTTACATTTTAACAGCATTCTTCATAGGTGCAATAGGCTAAAGTAATTTCCCGTAGTTTGTCAGACGCTTTTCAGTTATAATACCCCAGAAAGGCATATTGTTCATCAAGCTATATCCGGTACATGTCATGGTGATCAAAATGGGTTCTTCTTTGGGCCTAAACTAAGGCAGGGGATTTATCAGCTAGCTAAAATATATTTGAAAATAATATATAAATAACTGCTTATTTTACACGTAAAACACGGTCTATAGGTGACAATGTCGTGCTCTATGTACGAGTTTAATATCATTTGTTACGATATAAATGTTAAAAGTGGCATTTTATTTTCTGAACAAACGTCTTAAGACATGTATCGTGCAGTATTTTAGACAGTTCTAATATTTGTAAACAAATTAGTGGTTCCCAAACGTTCCTTATTTGAAAGAAACAATTTGCGTATTTCTAACTAGGAGCATGGGAGAAATGTTACTTAAATCCCTGGATAATGTTATCAATGCATCGATGTAGTTGGTAGTTTTTAATTGTCTTTTAGCAAGGTAAAAATACAAAGTAAATCTTTGTATTTTGGTTATCATTATTACTTTTTATGATCAAAATATAATTTTCCCGCTCTTAAAAAACCGTAATATGCACTTGGGCATGCGCAATTGGGATCAAATGGGATTTACTTCAAATTCGACGTGGTTCTAGGGGGATAACATTGTGCAAATAAATTTTATAAACAAATTTATATAATTGCACAATAATCCAGATTTTGAAATTTCCATGAGTAATATAAAAATTAAAAAAAAACATGTAATACGTTATTAAAAAGTCATTGGTGTACGTTTAAATATATTAAAACTACTACTACTACTACTACTACTACTACTATTACTACTAATACTACTACTACTACTACTACTACTACTACTACTACTACTACTATTACTACTACTACTACTACTACTACTACTACTACCACTACTATTACTAATAATAATAACAATAATAATAATTATAGTTGAGTTAGTTGTACGGTGAAAAACAATTTCTTCTTCTTCCTCTTATACTATCACAAGGACTAGGCCGTGAGGCCTGTCTGTACTGTAACCTTGGGGTAAATCATTAAATATGATTTTTGGAAATCATTTTCCGTTTATTTTGGTACCAGCCTAAGATTGTAGGTCTGAAAATCTTCTCTTATTTCTATGTTTTTCATCTGACCTATTAATGTCCAGCTAATGTTATAAGAATTTTCATTTATGAACTTTCTAATTTTCTTCTGCCCTGTCGGCTTGCTGTCCAGTTTTCACTTTGCAAATCAAATTGGTTGGGAAAATTACTGATATTAATATTACAGTAACACAGTATATATCGAAACTCCTGACTAATTCGCTTACATTCTATTCCTTCTTATGCGACATGCACCAGTTTTAAAGCACAATTTTTACATTCATGCTCAGTAGTTTTTACAGCATTTATTCTGTCCAAATTCAAACAAAAATACCACGCCAAGTTTTATGGTAATGGTAAAAGAATAAAAGATGTGATAATATTGCATCCGCTTTAAAATTTAAGCATCAAATGGGATGGACGAAGACGAGGAAGTGAAATTTATAATTTAATCGACATTGATTCAAACTTATAGATAATTTGATGTGTATTTGTTTAAATTATATGTGTTAAAGTAATTCAGAGTTTATAATTAAATGCTCTGTATATACAGGAATAAAACTATATGTATATATATATTTTTTTAAATTTGGTACAATACATTTAAATGATTCTGTAATATAAGTTTTGGTTATATGTCATTATGCCCTTAGCAAGGGTACAAAATGTTGCATATTCCCTAGACATTATTTGCTGAACACACCAGTTGGCAATGATTATTAGACAAACATCTAGATAAGTTTTGGCAACTATGTACCGTAAGAAAGCGGTGGTAAGTAGGAAAGAAAGATGCTGTAAGGCGGTATCTCTGGCACTATTACACTTGCTTGCCTTATTTATTAACAAGCTCTCACGTTTCCCTTAAGTAACCATTAGCATGAATATGTAATATAGGCATCGTCACCGAGAATGTAAAAGAAAAAAGTGGAACTGAACAGTCTGTGCGAGCGCGTGTGTGAATAGCAGGTAGTGGTGGAAGTCAGCCAGTCAGCGGGTCTTGATAGCCGAGTTACGTTAATGGTTTTATGACAGGAGCTATTCTCGTGGCTGTTATAGCACTCTGTGACCAAAACCTTTTTTTGTTTTACTTTTATATTTTCTGCTCGTTGTTGCTCGGAAGCTCTAGATCAGTTTTGCTTAAATATTTTTTATTTATTCTTTATTTATTTTTTTTATTGCAAACCTATTAAGGCTGAACATTTCCGTGTGCGAACCTGTACCCGTTTCTTTCGAAGTCAGCCACTCGAGTGGCAGTTTCTCAAGCATGAAAATGCGGAAATTTTCGCAGTGCTTTGAACCATTGTTTATTGATTATGTAAGAAAAGTTGCACATCTAAAAGCCTCGGAGTTATTCTCAAAAACAGTACTTTCTATTTCATCCGTGTACGCACATTATTCACCTTAATCAGAAGATTTATGGTAATGTTTCCTTGCACTCACAGTTAGCACTCTGAACCTCTCGCATTGAGATAGAAGCATGCTCCTAATCAACTGCAATACGATGAAAGCTGGCAAAGTTAAGTGCAAGATACTAGTACTCATTTAGGAGAGCCAAACAACTATTGACCACACGCGCGGACCTTTTTTCATAAGACAAACATCTCGATTGTTGAAAACTAGATTACTGTTTAATAATGCAACTGAAATAAACGTTTTCTCTACGATTTATAAATGTTTAATTATTTAGGTATTTATTGAGGTATTGAAACTATCCACCACCGTTGTTTACGTATTTTAGCTCCTCTGTTAAAAAAACCATCCATACTTGCTGTAATTTCCATTGAGAAATGAAATTAGTCTGCTGATGAATATCAAGTTTCAAGTATTCAGGGTATGTAAATGTGCCCTTTAATGAACCTCTTTCCATAGCAATCGCCAGAAACTAAAAGCAAACGCTTATATAAATCACTAAATATAAACACAGAAAACAAATATCCCGGATTTTTATGACCTGAAAAGGTCATATGAAAGCACTTGCGACCTAAAACCAAATTTTCTGACATATTTTCAAAATATTTTCCTTGTTTAAACATATATATGATTGAATACTTTATAAAAACTAGCACGTTAAAAATATTAATCGTTTTCATTAAGTTTTGAATTTATTTGGTCAATCAAGAGATAATACTGTACAAAATGAAAGAAATGTTACAACGAACGGTTACAAAGAACTAAAACAACGAATCATATTCATTTAATGTTTTTAAATAAATGCAATATTTTATTGTCACTTATTGACTTATTGACTTGTATCGGGAAAATTCTGTTCAAGATCTCAGGATGTTATTGGGGAAAGTTTGAAACAGGTCAAATCATTGCTGTTGAATTCAGGTTCCTCTTCATTGTATGTTGCATCTTGTATCTCTTTCTATACAACTAACCTTCCTGATTCACAGAGAGATGTATGGTGTTATAAAGAAAAATTCTAAGAAATAAGAGACAACACTACAAAATCTATTGTTAAGGAGACTGTAAGCAAACGAATAAAAATAAATAAAACATGGTAAAAATGTGACAATACTACAAAAAAAAAAAAAAAAAACAACCGAAAAATGACATATAACCAATGAAAGGCATATAATTTTAACTAGATTAGGTGAAATCGTGCTTAGTTTAATTTTGCAATGCAAATGCCCAAAAGGAAAAAAATATGAACTTCCATAAACATCCTGGTAATTAGTAATTAGACTTTTTAAATAAAAAAGTAGATGGATTTACGTCAATAGATGGATGCCCTGCACTTATAAGGAGTATTCTGGTAGATTTTCCCTGTCGACACTTCGTTGTTGCCAAGCCCTGCGTGCAAGGGTCTCGCAATACACCTCGCTGTTGACAGTCGTTCCTTGAGCAGTATACTTGAAACGTCCCAAGAGACCGTCATGAACTTCCGCTTGCCCCAGATGGAGCTGCACAGCTTTTCTTGGACCGGGGACTCCCTGGATGTTTCCGTTGCAAGGATTGGACTTTCTTCCTTGGTGTGCGGTAGTAGCACCTGACTCGTCACCAATCACCAGCTTCTCCAAATAAATCGGACTTTTATTATTTTCCAGTTCTAGTCTATTTGTGCCTGTGTCAAGTCTTGTGAAACCCAATGTGCGCACACCTTTGTGGTATTAAAATCGTCGTGAACGATAGTGTGCAGGGTTGCGCGATCAAGGCCTGTCTGATGTAATAGTTCATCAAAGGATATGCTAATCAATTTACACACAACCTCCATGTTCCTGGGAGCCCTCAAATGTTCACGAACGTCCAGTACTCACATTCTTGTGGGAAAATTCCCTGCCAGTGGCAATAAACCCAATGACCCAGTTGTAAACGGTCTTTTTTTACCATATAATGCAGTTAAACGTCTATGAAATTATGAAGTTTCGATGTCTTTCTTCCATAAAAACTTTACAGCTCATCTTTGTCTATAATAAGTGGCTTCCATCTTGTCCATGTCTTTCTCTACTTGACAACAAACAAACACTGTCCTTTTGACAAGAATGGATTTGCCCATAGACTTGTAAAACGAAGGAATTTTAAACACTTTCCGAACGCCCCACACAATTTAATGAAAAGCACCGAAAAAAGAAAACTTCTCTTTAAGAATTTATATAATTGGGCGGTTTGATAATTTTATGTTCATGATGGACTGTTACAGAGCTGCTAGGGAAAAAGTACAATCTGCCAATGTGTATTGCTTTTTAGATTGTAAAATAGTTTGATATGGCAAGAAGAAATCTTCTGTAGAATGCAATAAAAGATAAAAGATTTTTTATAACTTGTCAGTTCAAAGCTTTGTATACATAAAAAGTGGTGAAAACAGAAGAAAGGGAAATGTTTTAAGTTACTTTGTAGTTCGACATGTATGCCCGCTGTCGATCATTATATTTAATTTATACATTGATCAAGTGAGATTGGATAGAATGTGTTAATAAATTGTATAAAATTGATTTGATATTGCTTCTATTCGACAACTAAATAAGCACAAGTGCATCACAAAATTGTTTCCAGAAATAAATACATTATGAGCTACAAATCACAACGTTAAGACACAATTTAGCTCTCTCTTGAGCAAAGGCAATACTTTAACATTTCATGCGAAATATCAAGTGAGATAAAAATAAATTATTGAACCAGTATATTTAAGCTACGAGATAGATAATAATCAAGTGTTAGATTTACACAAGAAATTACAAAAACTTAAGCAAATTTGGAGAACTGTAAGGAAGACCCCTAGAATCAAAACCCGCAAAGAAAAGGCCTTAAAGTTCTGTAAGTGTTAGCAGTACCATCTCTCCTACACACTCAGAATTTTGGGCACTTACAAAAAATCGTAGACATGATATAGAGCTTTCAGGAATGATGCTGATGGCGGTTACTGGATGTAAAAGAACAGATAAACAGTATAATGAGAAAATAAGCTAATAAAGATTTGAATATATTTCAATTAAAGGGGCCGAACTTTTCCCCCCTACAAATTGACTTTTCTACGAAAGTGAATGTACTGAGTCATGAACTCTTTGTTCGTTTGAAAACATGCCATGTCCAGGAAATAACTTTTGTTTTTTTTTCAAATATAATGGATATTGTTCTATCAGATAACTTGTAATTGTTTAGAAGCTTTCACTCATTATCTAAAATAGCATTCAATGTTGTGAATTTGTAGGTTGTGTGTGCTTTTACTGTCAACGTAAGTTATTAGATTTGTTTCACTATATACTACGAGAAAACAGCGCTTGAAAAACTAATGCAAAATGAATGATTCAGAGATACTGTGGGCCTTGTAACATCAAAACTGCAACGATAAATAGTTGAAAATAGAAATACTGACGATGATTGCGGGTAAGAGGAAACATATAATCAAAATATTCATATGGAAAAGAAAATAATGAGAAATAGAACCTCCTAGTTTCAAAACAAATCTCCATTTATAAAATATATATATCGGCACCTGGCAAAATTGAAATAACTATGCTCATTAATCTTGTCAATAGTTCCCTGAAAAGTTCCAATAAACTATAATAAAGTTAAAGACATCAAAAACATTTCATTACATTACCAATTAGTTGCTGGAGCTAGGGAGTTTATTTATCCCCATGTTTCTTTCTAATTTACTGTTCTTTATTGTGGATAATTAATTTCTATACTTTAATATCTGTGCATTTTAGGATACAATACTGATTATAAAAGCATTAGTTTATGAAGTTCTTCTATTGGGTATTGCATGAAATATTCCACAACTGTCATAATTAAAGTAAGTAAAGTAAGTTTACACAAACCATTATTATAATAATTTTAAATTAACTTTTAATTATCTATGCTTTCTGTAATGGCTTGCGTTAACATATAAAGGTGTCTATTTTCAATAAATTAAAATTGAAGTGCATCTATATGTAATAAAATGAAAAATGAGGTAAATCTTGAAACAATGCTTACGTTCACCACTTTCTTCTACATTTGATGAACACTAGCTGTTCAAAATATTGTCATATACAAATGTTTCTGAGTTACTGCTTCTCTAGTTATTGTTATTTTAGCTATATTGTTTCAAGCGACATTTAATTTTAAATGTTTACTCATTTCTGGTATTTATTTTCTCTTGGTTTTTCTCTTCATTTGTAAATTTGAATTTACGCTTACGTGTTTTGTTATTGACTTCTTTACTGTTTTGTTTTCTTTTACTCTATTAATTTTGTTTTTCTTTTTTAGACTATTAGTATACTTAAGCTTTTTATTATTTATGCTTTCCGTTACTTCTTATACATTAACATTTATGCAAAGCAATTAATTTCCAAATTGAAAAAAAAAAGGATTTTATTTCATAATATTGATGACATACAGAGAAAATAAACGGATTTGTTTAAAACTAAATAATATATAAACTTCTACACGTTTCCTGCATACTGAGAAATTAAAAAATTTCTGAGACTTCTGTAATAGCTATTTATGATGCAAGTTCTTAAAATGCCATTTTTTTGACCAGTGTGAAGTCAAGAAGCGAAACTCTCTTTTTAAAAACACAAGTTACTAAATAATAACTTTAGGAAGGTGTATCATACATTTATTTTTAATAAGACAGCACACAATTGACAGCAAATAAATATTTGAAGATGGGGAGGTTATAACATCACAATTTCCAGAAATGAAAACTACCAAATTATTTAAAAGATTCAGCAGAGGTCAACAGGTATTAATATCCAGACTTCGAATTGGTCACACGAAATTAACTCATGATCATCTTTTTTCTAAACACGAGGCTCCCTTTTGAGAAAACTGCAATACGCTAATCACACACTATAACGGGGTGTTGCTGTTTTTCGAGCAAAGAAATATTCATCAAATGCCATCAAGTATTAAATCAGAATTAGGTAATCCCTATAGATTCATGTTAGTTATAGATTTCATTAAAGATTATGAACTGAACGCTTTAATACAAAAATGGTTTTGATGTCGCTATGCTACATTTAAATTCTGCAATTAAAAAAAAATCACGATTTCATGGCCTCCTAAACTGACGAAAATCAACAAAGCAGTCAGGAAAAGTTGAATGCTGCATGCAAGCAATAAATATTACAAGGAAATAACATGAGCTAAAATGTAAAAATGAATATTACAGTTACTACTTATTTAGTTAAGTGTAATATTTTCTGTATAAAACATAAAGGTTTTTTTTTTTTTTTTTTTTTTTTTTTTTTTTTTTTTTTAACTGAGTGAAGCTTGTGCATTGAAAATAGTAATTCTATTTCGTTGCATAAGCCGAATAACAGCTTGTAACAATTTCTCTAGGCATAAAAGTGTTAAACAATCACTTTAGACACTAACAACAATTGCTATTTGAAGCATCGCCGTGAAAAAAAAATGTTTTTAAACTCTTATATATATGCAAGAAGATTTTAAAATACAAACCTACAGGAAACAGAGGTTCGCAAGACTAATCCATGAGACTGCTGATAATTATGATTAAAGCAAATTGGTCTAGTTTTTGCTCTACCATTGTATGAAACTATAACGTAGCAAAATTGAAAACAATACTTGAGAGAATAAATAACAAAATATGAAACTTTATCCGCAAATTGTAAACTGCTAAGTTGTATCCTAGTAGGTTAAAAAAACAGCCTGACCTGTCCACATATTTAATATGCATAATTCACAGCATGAAAAATGGTTTTTTAATTTTTATTTTAAATAAACATGAGAAAACTAAGAACAGCAAAAACAAAAAAGGAAAACAAGCCACTTGTGTTTTATGAGACAGTGTTTTCTTTTCTTTTTTGGCACAGTAAAAAAGGCGAATGACGCCGAGAGAGAGAGATATGTTTTGTGTGCGTGCGTGTGCATGTGCCTTTTACGCTATAAGACCGAGGCATAAAGCAGATTAACGATTTCCAACTACAAACTTTCAAGTTTACCTTTATACTTAAGTCTGTAAGTGGCAGTATTTTATATATCTTCCCTGAACCCTCCTCAATCCCCTCTATACATATGGGGCGGCGGTTTCTAGTAGTATAACACACCGTTATATCAATTAGCACTGGAAGGGTGTTTATGAGCATTCTTATGAAGCAAGTCACACTGTCTGATGGAGGGGGCAGAATTCTGACGACTGTTTGAGAAGCGCATTACATATACACAGTATAGTGCGGACAGCAGAACTAAAACCTTGTGCGTGATCTGTGCAACATGTATAACGTTTTTCGTGATTGCTTGCAGAAAGTGCGCGGAAATATTCGCTTTTTATCTTAGTTCTGGTACATGAAAGAAGAGCTTATACTATGAATATCTATGTGCTTACTAGCAGTTATTCCACAAAAAGATATTCTCTCACACCTACAAGAGAAATGTGCAGCATTACCTCAGGGACCGAGTATTATTGTGAGTAAAACTATAACATTAATTAATTAAATATATTACTTTATTAATTGACAGTCTTTCACGTTTGATTTCCGGACACGAAAGAACAATTCACAATCACTTCCAGTAATTTCCGAATGAACTCTTGTGACTGAAACCTGAGGAAATTTTAGAGATTTGCAGACAACGTCG
>CM060842.1:108215000-108262500 GCA_030762175.1 Metallyticus violacea
ATGGATGATTGCCTGGCGGCAGGAGGAGAAGAAAGCAGTACATGTGTGTTAAAACGCTGGAAGGGAGGGGGGTTAGGAAGAAGAGAGAGAAGGAAGTTGGAGAAGGAGAGGAGAGGTCGATAAGTCAACAGGCTTAGCTAGGGCGCAGAAGCGCACATACACATAGTCCGTCTCTTTCCTTCACGAATGAAGGGCGTTCGTACAGGGATTTTTGCTTGCCTTACTATACGATAGAGCGGCCGCATGTCACCTCACCCTTGTTGTCGTGTGCTGCAATTTCCATAAGGAACCTGCAAAAAAAGCAGAAGGTCTTCAACAAGTCGGCATTCTTCTCGTGCTGTCAACAAAGCAGACACAAGTGTTCCACCGTGAAGGTTATTTCCATCTTCAAACAGTTGACACTTACCTGTTCTACCACAAAAGTGTTTGGTTATTTTGTACTTTTATGGTGTACTAAAGAAGTACCACAATTATCCAAGCTTTGAGCAAGAGTCTGAACTTCTGCATCTACGAACTGTGACCTCGGCAGGAAATGTAGGTGAGTGAAATGACAAAATTATATAATAATTATTTTATAATCCATATAATGTACAGTATAATATTCCTTAATTGTTTTTACTTCATGACATTATATGAAAACTGCTAAAACACAAGTTTTAGGAATGATTACGTGTGCCATGAATTGGTATTTAATTTCTGTTTACGTTTGATATAAATGTCAGTGATTTTGATGGTTTTTAATGACCCTCTACTAGTTACTAGCTATAACCGGCAAATACCAACACAACTACTGTAGGGTATAGACGCTATTTTGTAATGTTAAACTATATTACTATGCGATATAGCGTGTTCCAGTTTCCGCCATGCATAAAGTGTATTGGCACAAAACGTGATGTGAAGAAATATATTTACATTGGCATACAAATTTATCTAATAAAACATTTAATTAAATCAGTAAACATTTATAATACTATAATTATAGTTCGTGTTTTTTTTTTTTTTTTTTTCAGTTTTCTCTATCTTTCAAAGCGTAATAATAAAAGTATTTAACTTTTAAACCGTTAAAATTTATCGTTTCTAGTTTCTTTATTAAATAGTTATTTTATGTAGAACTTATTTTTCAAACTTTTTATGCGTTATACAATTTTTTGTTTGTACACGAACGAAGTACTTATTCTTTTTACCATTTTAACGAACCATTTTTTCTTCTTTACAACAAATATCGTAGTTTTTAAAAATACCAATAACAAAATATATTTGCTATTTCGCTTTTATATCGCATTTTTGTTCATCGAGTAAATGCATTTCCTATGTTATTTATAACAATGTTTTGCAACTTGATTTAAAAGCAAACGAGATGCATCATTTTTTGATATAATAAATTATTTTCCAAAAGCCACCTAAGGCACAAACTAAACTTCTTCCACTATTATTATTATTATTATTATTATTATTATTATTATTATTATAAGGTCATTGCAAAGAATTATTCCAAATATAAAGATCATGCATTATGTAGTAACTATGCTTTTTATTTATAATTTAATTAGAAGCATTTGCAATTTATTATTTAAAATTAAAATCAACACTCATCATGACACAAACGCTTAAAATGCAGTAACATTTAAAAGCACGTAATTAAGTTAGGAAATATGCGAGAGGAGGGTTTTTTCCTCAGATGAAAAATCCCTCTCATTCAACTTGCATAAAGCCATGCACCAACTATCGCAAGCTGCAGTTTAAAATCGCACAGGATTCAATGAGGCGCATTTTTCCATGAAGTAAAAGTTTAACTTGAAACTGTTGCAATTCCATGCAAACGCGAGCTTCATTTGTTTACATTAACTTAACATTGTTTCGATCACTTGGATTTGAAGGGACAGTAAAGTTTGCGGGGTTATCAATAAAGAATAACATGCATTTGACTTTTAATGTGCAATTTTATGAGCACATCAATCTGGCCTCCAGTTTAAGGCCACTAATTACTAAAACAAACAAATCGTAAATCATTACGGAACTTCTAATAGACTTTTATATAGGAATACCCCTTTTATTGCTTTGTGCTAAATTTTCTTAATTCTTTAAATACAGTTCAGCAAGAAAATTCGATTTAAAAGTTGTCTAAAATGAGTATAAATCATAGAGAATATGTGATGGGTGACGCGATTTTGTATCAGATCGGAGCATATCAGCGAGTTCAAATTTATAGCGTTTATCGATTTAATAATCTGTGAACGATTTTAAATTTGTCTTTATATTCCTAAAGCAAATGTTAGAACTTCATTATTTCTCTGTTTTATGTATAACATTAATGCAATATTATTTCTTATTTTTTTTAAAACTAGTGTAATACGTTTTAATGCTCCTCTAAATCACCACTTCTAGGTACTTAAACCAGATACAAATACTTCCTTTATACAATTGTTTGATCCTGGATTTATTCTATTCCCAAAGGGTGATAGATGTTTCTAATCAGACAACAAAAAACCCCAGCACTACTGAAGACTTAAAACTAACGTTAGAACGTTAATACATATTCAGTGTCCTAGAGTTGCCGTACCTGTGGTGTAGTGGTAACCATACTTGTCTCCTAAACCCAAGATCGCGGGCTCGATCCCGGCTAGGACCGATGGATTTTTTCGCGCGTAAAAATCCTAAGTATGGCTTCATTCGGAAGGGAAATAAAGTCGTGGGTCCCGTGTCGTACATTTACATTAAAGAACCTCAAGCCTGAAAGAAGAAGCCTCTGAGCAAAATTTGTCGGCTGTTACACGCCCTTAATTGAATGGGACGCTGATGACCTGAGATGTTAAAGAGCGTGCGTAAATAACAAAAAAAAAAAAAAAAGGACATTATTTAAGTAATTTCAATTCTTTAATTTTCTCTTTAATATTTTCATTGCCATTTAAAAGGAAATACTTATTTGACGCACAGTTATTAATGCACGTTCATTTCCTCCTCTACAAATGTTCCTATATTAAATACTTTTAGCTGTTAATGAGTCTAACCTGCTGAATTCAGTGCCGGTTTACATGCTAAATTTGGTTTCGGAAAATTATACAGTGATTGTGGGACGCCGCGTATTAAACAGAGTGGGACATTTAAAACCCCAACCTAGAATATTTACTAAATTATTATTGATATCGAAGAGCTGTTTCCGCTATTTTAAGGGCACTTAAGAGTCACAAATGCAGTCAATTGACAATGCCAATCAGAAATAATTAGAATTATCAACACAAAGTTATATTTTTAATATATCAATAGAAATAACTATAACACAAATTAAAATAATAAAATTAAAATAATAGTGGCATTTGTGACATGTTTATAATTCAAATATTATACGCGTCATCCATTTTAAAAGTATTATAATAAAGGATAAGTAAACATTAATATGGAAATTAAATAAGCCTTTTCAACTGTTTCTCAATTTAAATAAAATATCTACACTATCTTATCCGGTTAACATAGCTCTATGAAATACTTGAAGGAAGCTTGAAGGAATTGCTACACATTATTTAGCATTTCAGAAAAAATAGTATTGCAGCCTGCTGTTTTACGATGTATCTTGTGGTGTTGCCGGCATGTCCACGTTTTTTACCACAGAAAAAATTAAGGAGCACCAAAACAAGAATTAGGGAAAGGTTCAGATAATTAATTTAAAAATGGACAAAAGACTGCAAGGAAAAAAAATAATAATCGATTACTCGCAAACCATTTTCATTAGAAATTCAGTAAACTCCATTTTTATTCTAGTTTTATTCAGTTTTATTTCTGCTACGCTTATAGTTGTTAATATATTAACTATTAACACAACTTTGTACTAAAATGATATTTTTTTTAATCAGCATTACTCTCGACAGGTTAGATTTCTGGGACCTTGTGTGTCCTTAAATCTAGTGAAAACAAAACGTTATCAATAATAGTGTAAGAGATATTTGAGATGGCAGTTTTAAGGGCCCATAGACCCCGGGTTCAATCCCGGCCAGGATCGATGAATTTTTTTTTCTAAAAATCCTAATTAATCTAATCCCTTCGTAAGGGAAGTACAGCTGTGGGTCCCGTGTCGTGGATTTTCAGCACGAAAAAGAGTCTCAAGCCTGAAAGAAGAGGCCCCAGAGCAAAATTTTTCGGGCATTTCACGCCCTAAATTGAATAGGAACGCTGATGACCTGAGATGTTAAAGAGTGTCCGTAAATAAACAACAGTTTTAAGCGCTTCACTCCTGAACCTTTAACCAATCAATAAATCAATGAAAGATCTAACAACGCTACATCTCTCGATGATAAAATAATTTTATCTCCCAGGGGAAATTTAATTTTAATGTTTAACTTTTTTTCTATTTTCCCTCACAAAGTTCAAAATAGATTTACCACCGATGGTTTAGAAATGATTGTCTAAATTTTCTTTTTAATGCCACTTTATTATTAAATGGAAGAAAATGATTGATATACTAATCTTTATGATATGATATTTCATATTTTTACACCGGAATTTATTGAGTCACTTTTACAATTGTTTATTTTTTATTGCAATGGCGTAATATTTCTCGTGATTGTAGATAAATATTAAAAGTAAAATTGTTACAATTAGTTTTAAAAATTAAGAATACAAGAACTGATGAAACTTTAATGATGTATTTAAATATTATCCAACAGCGTGGATTAGATCTAACTGGGTTTTTACATACAACAACGTAAGTTATATATTAAAATATTTGTGTTCTTAGAGGAACTGTAAATATTGAAATATCGTAAGGTTTGTGTACTAGTTTTATGTATTTAAAAATTGAAATTTGAAACCCTTGTTGAATCGTTAATTCTGACCACGCACATGCTATGTAAGTCTATGGACAAGATATTGATTTTTTTAAAAAAAACTGAAGGCATTAAAATAATTAAAAATATTTAGAGTTGTTGGAGCTAGATGGAAAAACAAAGAAGTAAAGATAAAATAAACACATTAATATAAAAAGTAGCATCAACCTACTTCAATAATTATAATCTGATTCATCCTACGAGAGTTCATTCAGTTTTCATGAATCCTTCCTTACATCAACACACAGCACAACTCTTTGAGTCTGCTAAGCTGCTTCCAACTTATGCCAACTTAGTCGCTTCGTTTGATGCATTTTATGGCATAATAAAACACCTCCACAGTCTTACAGCTATAGTCTAACGTGTTTTTAATTTATATGTTAATCGTCACGAACAATTAGCTAGATATTTGCCTCGCTTATGCATTCAACTTAAATTAGAAACAAATCTCGTTCTCGAAGCAACCTAGTTATAATTTTTTTTTTTCAATCATGAAAACTGGTGACCAACTAGTCCAGCTTTCCACTGGAAGAATGAGTATGAAAGAAAAACCAATTAATATAACACTAAAAGGACGGTTGGATTATAATTGAAAAATATTTAATGTAGCATAGGATGATATAATAACTTAGCTACACTTTTTGCTGTCTTTTGTTCATTTGAAATTATTTGTCTCTAAAACGGCAAACATATTTTCAAAATCGTTACTTTTATGTTAAATAATATATGTAATGTTCATCATAAAACACTACATATTTTTGTGTAACATTAAGTCTATCTTTAAAGTATTTCTTGGAAGGGGGGAAGAAAATATCTTTATTTAACAAATGTTAGCACATAGAATTGTTATTAAAATCAATTCTTGCTCATCATTAAAATAATAAAACCAGGAAGACATTTTAAGATTAGAAGTATTCATAATTGTTAAACTTAGTGTGTCAGATCTTTAATCATAGACGCTTATGCTGAAGGCTGTTTAGGAAACTAAACTTTTCAAACGACCAGTTCAGAAAACTGGTCACAAAAACCATGCACAAGCTCGATAGAATGTTGAAGTATAATTGAGCTCCATTGAAAATATAAAATAAATATTTGTAAAAGAAAATAATTTTCATAGAGTCAAGATATGTTAAACATTTAATTGGAAGGAGTTTATTTAGTTTAATGAATATTTGCTGAGTATTGTAGGAGATAAATAAGTCTTATAAAGAAGTTTAGAACTGAACGCAGTCGAAACCAAAGCTACAGATGGGTATTCAACTCTAAAAATAAGAAAGGTAATCACGTTGCTGAAATGTTTCTGAGATAAGCCGATAACACTTTGAAGATATAAAACGGGAGATACGTGTCTGACTGGTATCGCTGTCCAGGAAACTATGTCAAAATGACAAGATACATCGATAAAGTACAAAATAACTCAATTTTTTTTCAAAATGCGAAAAACCTGGAATCAAAAAGATCGGTTTCAAAAATGCATAAAGATCTTGTTTTGGAGAATCATTCGGCTGAGGAGATTTAAAGGATCGGCAATTCAACAAAACAAATAGGAAAAAAATGGGGAAGCGTAAGATGCTAAAATCAGAAATCAACAGTTTGTCTCTTTCTCATTACAAGAAATATATTGTTCACGTAATGCTTTAGTCTGTCATTTGACTAAAAAAATGGGGAAGCGTAAGATTCTAAAATCAGAAATCAACAAGTTTGTCTCTTTCCCATTACAAGAAATATATTGTTCACGTAATGCTGTAGTCTGTCATTTGACTTTATCTGCACATTCTACTATGGATAAAATAAGTTACGTTAGAAGTTCAGAGTCATCTGGCCCCGCTCCCAGTTATAGTCAACATGTCTAACATAGCTTTTCCTTTGTCCAAGCAGGTAATTGCAGTTAGTTGTAGGACGTTTACTAATATATTTGATCGTTCTCAACCTGTGAGTGTAACCAGCGGAAACTGAAGAAAATTATAATGATTATTATCATAATTGGAGGAGAATAGTTGCGGTAGTCACCAATAGAACTGTTTATTTTGCACAACACCATATTCCTCTCTTTGAGTGGTCCGGGTTTACTGCAGGGATACAATATAACTAAATGTTACCAGTCGAGCACTTTCGCGGCAAGGAAAGGGGTGGGCATAAATTTACATGTGTTTGTACTTGCTGGACCGGCTCGGCCTTTGAAAGTCCTTCCTTTGTTAGAGAAATAAACAGCGGCATGTTTCGATAAAAGACTGACTGCGGCCCAAACGAGATGTAATTTATCTCCGCGCTAACCTTGCCTTTGAGCTCAAATTTGACTTTTAAATACCCTACCCAGGTAGTACTGCTATGCAAAACTAAACAGTCAGCAGTATTTCATGCACTGGAAATATGAGCATTCGGTCCATCTTCGATAGTTATCTGAAATGCTCTGGCGGTCGCCAAAATTCCGAGCTATCCTAATTCTAAGAACAAAAATAAAGCTTAAGAGGTCGCAAAGCATATAAAATATGGCAGTGTTACTGAGAACAGCGTAACGGGCAAACCTTGAGCCTCACTGCCTTTTTTAAACAGGCTTGTTTATAGTTTGTAACTTTTCCAAATACTGGGTCTTTCACGTTATTCTCGTCCGTTTCACGGCAACTGAACGTTCGGCAGCAGAGCGGCAAATCCCGGTGAAGCGAATGTAATATCCACGCAAATGATTCATGTTCTCACAATTAAAACTAAATTACAATGAAAATAAGTTGTTTCAAGAGATGTTGGAAAGGTTAAACATTTACGAAATCTTTTTAGAAAATTGCCATTTACATAATCGGTTCCACGTTCCAAAATTGAGTCAGTTGAAACTTCAATGCGTAGAAGGTCATGTTCTCCGTTGAATTGCAGGTAAATGATTATAATATTCAAGTAAATTTCTGTTATTGGGTATTACGGAACGTTAATGATAGAATAATTGGTTCACTTTAATATTATTTATTGATAAAGCATTGCTGCAAATACGTGGTCATGTTTCGATGAAAATAATAGGTATTGAAGAGCAGAACAGTCCGATTTTACACTTGAAAACCGCTTGCATAACGAGACAATTAGCATATGGGGGGCAACAGATGCTTACAGAGTATGGGGTAATTTTTTTTAGAATACCATAAATGTACAAATATACAGAAATGCGACGAATAAGTTTTTGAATTGACTGATATTGGAATACCAGGCAGGATATTTATAGCAAGATTCTGGTAGTACACATACAGCTAATGGGTGGTTAATTTTCATTCAGGAACTTTTTGAAGATAGGGGTAATTAGAGATTATGTCTTGCACGATCACTTGATCTGCTTTTTATTTAAGGGGGAATTAAAAATGGAATAAACCCACACAAACTGAAAGAAAATATCAGACGAGAAAGTGATTGAAGTTTGAAAAATGAACTGATGCGTTTGAATGACAATTTTCTAAAAAAAAGGGGGCCAGAAATGTGTGGACATAACAGAACAACATCTCTAGAATCTCGTGTCATAAGGCATTCATACTTTCATTGTAATTGTAATTGCAATAATTTGAGCGTATTTTACATTCGTTTCGCCGGGAGTTACAGCTTTGACTTTTGAAACCTAGCGACAAAACCATGAGAGATCAAGTTGGAGGTCATGTACAAGAGTTATAGAGCTGTACCATCCTCTCAAATACATCTGAAATTGTAAATTTTGGAATGATTGAATTTTTAGTACCAACGCAGTAAATCGCGTGTTACTTTACGAAATGATTACAGCTGGAGACGAAAATAAATCCTTTCAGAGTTCGAAGTACAGCATTGCTTATTTATAATAAGATTACAACGTTTCTCTATAGGCAAATCAGCGAAAATTTCTAAGCGACGATGAATCAGGGATATCCTTGACCAAGATGACCTAAGAATTATGGAAGTGTACTCTAAATACAAACAATAGACACGTGGAGGATATAAAGGGATAATCAGGAGCAGCTCTTAGCACTTTTTTTTTTACAGAAAATAACCTAATAGTTAACTAAGACTTTAAAAGATTAGAAACTCGGTAAATTAACAGGTATTCATAAAATTCCGAATGTTACACCAGCAGCATATCTGAGAGCATGTTATAAAAATATCCAGAAGCAGTGGTAACAAAATTAAAGTAATGTAAAGAACAGCATTTTTGCAGTTAGTGTGCTATTGCATAACTATTATCTTATTGTGGAGGCAGACAATGCCACGTCTTAGAAATGTATTCTTTACAGATATCTAGCCAGAGAAAGTAAAATATCGTAGAAAAAAGTTTCTTCCAGTTAAAGTATTAAAAAGTGTTTTTTATGGTTTATTAAAAACTGCAACCATTGTACTCTAGAGTCTAGACAGTATCTCCAACAGCAGTCTTGCGCAATGTGTAATAATACAATGAGAATATACCGATGGTGCCAAACAAAAGCTATACACACTATCACAGTAGATATCTATTTAATATATTTCAAAGTTGGACCAAAAAACTACAGTATGATGTTCTGTAAACAGATGTGACTTACATATATTATGATAGCATTGCTACGTAACAAGTAAATCAACAATTAACAAATGAAGCCAACTTTATCATATGATGTTCTGTAAACAGATGTGACTAACATTACGCTATGCTAGCGTTGCTACAACAAAATGGAGCCAAGATTATCGTTTGAACAACGGAAAGCAATTTTGAAGTATTATTGGAAAACCAAGAATGTTGTTGAAGTTCAAAGGCATTGGAAACGTGTGTGCAGAACAGAGACGCGAACGCAAATAATTCCAGCATTCGAGACAAATATGAGGCTCATGCGCTACCAAATGCAAAAGGATGGTGCACCACCACATTACCACCGAGATGTACGAGCGTACCTTGATGACAATCTTCTAAGGTATTGGATAGGCCGAAAAGGTACGATTGAGTTTCCACCGCGTTCTCCGGATCTAACTCCGTTCCACTAGGACTTCTACCTATGGAGAACTCTTAAGGATGTAGTATGGCGTAGAAAATCAGCTACACTATGAGCACTTCGGGAAGAAATTGAAACGGCATGTACTGTAATCGCTGAGGACCCTTTCGCAAACTTTGCTCAATCAGTAGTTCAACGTACTCGGAAGTGTATCGACGTCGATGGTAGACATTTTGAGCAACTGTTGTTACTGTAAAAGTCTTAAGATGATTAGCACTCATCATTTTCTGTTTGTGTGAATTCAATTTTGTTATGTTAACACAGCTTTTTCTTTCCTCGAAGCGTGTATACATTTTTCGGCACATAAAAGGAATCCATAATGCTACACTTGTGAATCACCAGCTCTGATCAGTATAATTACGGCGTACAGTGTTGAAATATAAAATAAAGCACTTTAGTTTCACAGAAAGGTAAACTTTTTTAATTTTCGGAAAATTTACTAACTGAAATAAAGATGAAAGCTTTCTGTAGTGAATATTTGAGGAATGGACTGGCAGAGGCAGCATATTGGGAGAAGTCAGTCGCCAAGACCGCTAAAGGCATATACAGATAGTATATGTAGATAGTATAGCTACTAGTTACTTTGAGGGAGGTTTCGTAAGCGAGTGGTTATGCATTTGCGTTACTTTGTTTTTATTCAGTATAAATTGTACTATAATTGTTCTTCGTTAGTTTTGCCTCTACATAAATGAAATCTTGAAGAATGGATCTTTTATATACGATATTTAAGCGAAAAGGGATTCTTGCAAAGCACTGGTAAGATGATTTACAAGAAAGTAATTCCAGCAATTGTAATCCAGATAGAGAAATTGTTCGCCAGCTTGTTAAAAGCTACGAGAGACAGGCTCTGGGAATGGGAAAAAAAAAAAAAAAAAAAAAAAACCAACGGGTTCTGAGCTGCCGTGTTCCTAGGGAGAAAGGTTAAATGAAATACTGGAACTTTCTATGAAGATGCCGGCAATGTATTGTCCCCCAGGGGCATCTTTTTAATATCTTTTAATCATAGATTGCTTATTATTATTATTATTATTATTATTATTATTATTATTATTATTATTATTATTATTATTATTATTATTATTATTATCATCATCAGTTTTAAGTATTATGCTTTCAGTAAAGGTACTAAGGCTTGATAAATCTATCTTTCATTTTCCGGATGCAGGACCACTTCCCCAGTAAGCAGAGCTAATAACTGGCGGCTAATAAATGAAATAATCTCACTGTAAATAGGTATATATATGTAGGTACTCATCCGCTAATAGTGTCATTTACGCTTATCTTTCACCGAGGCGCCCGGGTTACGTCTCACCGCCCGAAGTGAAATCTGGAATATTTTCTCCGGATACTCCTATTAATTCATTCTTTCTGCACACTACAATTATTCTTTCTTAGCCTTTCTTTGTTTTTTGTAACGGGCCCAAAATTTCAATTGGACTGATTTTAGTCTTGATTTTTTCTTTTAATAATGAAATTTTTTCTTCACAGAGATAAAATTTGCTTGCTTAATAACAATAACTTCGGCTTTTTATAACGCAATTAAACATTTTTCTTACAATGTCAATTATGAGATTATAATTAATATTTTATTTTCTTTGCCACCAAAATTGGAACTTAAAATAATACTTAGGAAGCATTTGATCAATTAATATAATTGTGGTTATATTAAATATATTTTCCTTTGGGTTTTGGGTAAGTTAGGTATGCATTAATACTTTCGAAGCATATTAAGACAATATTTGTAAAATGTTCCAATATCTAAATATGTTCATAAAATGGGTTTAATAGTACATTTTACAACAATTGTGTAGTAAGTTTTCAAAAGCTATTTACGCGGAATAGACATAGTTATTTGTATTTATTTGAATAGCCAATCATTTTATATTATATTATTATTTTGGTATACAAGAACAATATTTTATTTAAAATATTAAAACTTATGTTAATATATTGCTAGTTATAATTGATTTATCTATAAAGAAAAGTATAATGAAAGCGTGGGCTGTTACAATTGCATTAAACTTTATTTTTCTGCAAGATGAAGGTGCGCGGATAGTTGAGGATAAATCAGTGTAGGCCAGTGTCATGTTGACATCCCCAGCAGGAGTACATGCTTTGTTTAGATACACCATAAAGGGAGTGAAATGCATGCCATTATATCGCAATAAAGTATGTGCGACATGGATTTTTGTGCGGCCGTTAAACAGAGGCAGCGCATGCAGCGGAATGGAGTAATGGCCTCAGAGAGGTCTTTACTCCATTCAGGCATGTTTGACATTCTCAGAGCTTGGAATGTCCAAAGACATTTCCTCTCCTGAGTTCAACGTCAAGTTATGGTCACTTATGGCATTTTAATGCCCCCAAGTCTTTTTACCGACAGCAATATCTTGCAGGACAAGCTTATTGTTCTAGTCTACATAAACGGAGTGTAAATACTAGAAGCTTCTCCAAGTGCAGTCTCTAAGGAGAAATTATCTTGTGAAAGTGAACTCTTCTATCCATTGTTTTTATTCGTATTATAGCTTAGCGCTAGATAGATTGTCTAGAGTTAAATTTAATTGAAAGGTGTTCCTTTTACTCACTTCTGATATTTCAATTCTGGTTATATAATTATCAGATATTTTAGATTTTGGGATTTAGCGGAATTTAATCTCCGGGATATTTTTTAAAATAGAAGAATAAAGCTTTGGTTGATTTTGGATCATGGTAAAATTGAGCTATTATCTATTTAAACAATGCACATAAGACTGCATTTTAATTACATTTTATAATTTTACTTAAACACTTAAGTAGTGGGGACTTATATTTTTAGATCCTCCTTACAAATAAATATACTTTTTAATGATGGTTGTTTGAATTGTTTATCTCCCTCTGTTCAATCAGAGTAAATTTATAATATTAATTAATAGTCCAAAACAATATGCTAAAATGTTCAAGTTTAGCCCTCTTGTTTGAAGGGTTTCAAATTTATAAATAATTATGCGTGGTACTGATATAATTCAAAATGATTTCTATTTTGTGAGAAATTCAGCTGATGGGTATATAAAGCAACACTTTCTATTCTATGCAGCAGGTGATGTTAAAGTGCATTAGCAGAGCAAAAAAACACTTTTAAAATTAGATTCAATAATTTTACAATGTATTTACTTCGATTATATTCCAGTTTGTCAATGCCTTTGTTGCCAAAAAATGTTGGCGCACTAATATTGTGAGATTGGAGTTGCATTATCATTATGTCAAGAATGTGGTGCGCAAGATTTTAATACACATATTAGCATATAGATAGATTTTTTATTTTAAAATTTGTCAGTCTGAATAAATTCGTATTTAAAATAAATTTAATTTTAACTAATTCATTTGATTTTAAATATTGCGGTTGAACATTAAATCTAATGTTGATTAAAGTTTAGTTTTCATCCACTTATCTCCAGTCACACCCACTTTGAAATTTAAAATGTCGACCCTATCTTATGATACTTAAATTTTAAAGAATTACAACATTTGTTGCTTGCAACCTGCATGTTGTTATAATATTTTGGTTTGAATTTGGACAGAGTAACCATTGAACATTTAACGTAATGGTTTTGTTTTGGTAATGGATTGTTTCAAAATAGTATATAATACACTATATATAGTATAGTATATAACGTGGTTTACTGCTACCAACAAGAGGCACAAATTGAATATTTAATTTAGTAAAATTTTAATGCTATGGAAAGGAAATTGTCTTTTTAACCTACAACTGACTGAATTATTTTTCATTCTCTTCAAATTATAATTTTAGCGATTAAGCGATAGAAAAGGAAAGGCGTAATAACAAAAGAATCCTTTCTAAATTTTAAGTATAATTAAGGTAAGAGTACCTTTCGAAATTTCAAAATGGAAGTGAGGCTTTAAAATTTAAATTGACGTGTGTTTCATTTAAATTAAATACATTTGAAATAGGTGATTATTTAGAAGCTTTAAAATGAAAACTTTGTATACCCAGCCAAATGAAACGAAAAGAAAAAATACCGCTTGTCAATACAGAAAATGCTGTTGTTCCATTGTCTTAAAGCAACAATGATCTTTAATAACTCACCAAAGAAGATTGAAATTCTCCTCTACCCCAATCGAGAAAAATATGTCTTGACTGACATGGTGACAATTTATTTATGCAACCTGAATGGGCTCGCCTTCAATAGTCGGTCCTTATACACATTCTACATTAAACTTGACTTCGTAAACTGAAAATTCATCTTTTTAAAATGCGTAAGGTAAAACTCCCTATGAACTAAACTGAGGCTGTTCGGCTAATGATATAGGTATGGTTTCAGAACTTTTAGTTGTAATATGTATGTTTATTTTAAACTTTTTAAATCGTGTTTAACACCCGTTTTTACTCTTGAGGCTTCATAGGCGATGGACACTAATGATACATCAGATGAAATGATAAATTGGAAAAGGATTTTTTTTAAGAAAAGAAACCTTCCAAGCCAAAATCTAGAACACCACCCCGACACTTGCCATTTATAAGGAAGGAGTGACGAAAACCTACAGAAAAACCTCAGTCGGGGAGGACAGTCCTGGCGGGAATCGAGCCCCAAATTTCTCATTCACAGTCCGTACCTTAAAGACCTCGCAACCCATGTTGGTATATCCATTTCTAAACTTCTATTTGTCAGGTTGTCTATTTCTTGTTTTTAATTTTTTTTTCACCTTTCAAATTAATTTGGGACAGAGGTAGATACTTATGATTATCGACCTGTATTCGTCAGTTCATTGTCCCGAAGATTTGAACGGTCAACATGAGTGATTACTGTTTTAAAATAAAATGTCTGGTTACTTCATATTAGCAAATTCATTATAAATATATTAGGAAGGCTTTTAACTTAATTTATATAACAAAAAGGTATGTCAAAACTGGGAAAAAATTCCTCACTTATTAGGAATTAAAAATGTAATATAAATATGGGCTTAAAATGTTTTATTTCCTTGTTAGAGCCATTTTTTCTGCTCCTGTACCATATTGTAGAACATTCAAAGCATAATTGTGGGAAACAGATATGAAATTTTCAAAATGTCCTCCGTTTGCACGGATATATCCACCAGCGTTAGTCGTATGAACTCCCTGATACACTAATGTATCCCTGGAGTATCTCGTATGGTCTGGGATGCTTGCAGACTAAGAGCAAGAAGACTCTCTAATCTTCGGCTAATTCATAAATCATATGAACATCTGCCAACTTTGCATTTGAATATCTTATTTTACTGTACCTGGAACGAGACCCGTAAACACACAGAACTGACACTACGTGCTCGGTGCTGCGTCAAGCAATGAAGTGAGTAGCATAACAGGCAGACAAACGGTATAGAATGACCGCAATAACGGTAAACATGGAACTGCGAGTAGTTACAATACCCCCACCCCATTTAATAAGAGGTAAAAGAGAATGTTTTCCTACTGTACATATTAAGCAACTGTGTGTTGTACGATTATTGCTGACATTCTGGCTTACATTTCACACCGAGTAAGTGGAGTTGTTGACAAAAGGTTCTAACAAGGAAATAAAACAATTCTGGACCTATGTTCATATAACATATTTGCACCCTCTATATGCAAGGAATGTTTCCCCAAAGTTATAACACGCCTTTTTGATACGCTTGTATACATCTCTGGGAAAATATCCTAATTTGCGTATACCCATAGTTCTCTCTTCTCCGGATGTTCTTGTATCGTATTTGTAACTCGCATATTAAGCCGACTCTTAGCTGTTGCCAAGAGTGACTCATTTCTCAAAATATGCTTTTTAATGACTTCTGCCATGGTTTTATCGTCGTTTACACACCTACTTCACAATATCTTGTGGTTATACTCACACGTTTTGATCAATGACTTACTTTATTTACTTCTTTCTTTCTTTCATTTTTGTGCGAAAATGTTGAACAGCTCATGAAGAATTACAAACGCGGTTGCTCTGTAAAAACTGAAAGAGACAAAATGTCCTAGTAACAAAAATTTAATTACAACCATCGAGTGCCAAGTTTGAAATCGATGCATTTAGGAAGCATTTTTTCCCCCAGGTTTGCGGTCGGCCTGTACAGCAACAAACTGTTTTATGGCCGCAGACAAACTTGATATTTTGCTGCTCTGAAGAAGAGATTATAAATGCACGCACGCATGCTCTCTCGTGTGCCGTGTCTCACGACATGTGGTGCAAGCGATTTCCATTTTTTTTTTTCTTTCGCTACAAGCTTTATCAATGTTTTCAGCTGCCAGCTGTGCTCATTTCTACCTCACGAACTGAAGCAAACCCTTTAAATAACAGCTCTATCGCAAACGTATAGGTAACGGAAACGATTTGCTAATGGTTAACTGAGAGGCGGTCTCAGTAAATGATCGCGTGGTTTTTCACGTTGAGAGCTTCTGAACGGTATGATCGAATGGGGACTGAAAGCTGGCAGCGACGGTCTTTCTATCAAAGAATGCACTCACAGTTTTCTGGGTGTGAAAATAGTCTGGGTTTCCAGAGAAGTGAACAGTGCCCACGTAACATGAAATATTAAAAATTGCATACAGAATTCTGCTTCAAATGTACTGTTACCACGTGAAAGAAGATGAAAATTGATAAGAAAGAACAATAAAGAATACTGTAGCTAATTTGCTGTATTCCAAACATGTCCATTTTCATTATTATTTTAATGCTCTTCTTTTATTTATTTTTGTATTTACGATATAATAGTTCAGTATTTCTGTTGGTTATAGCTTTTAATTCTTTCTTGCTTTATCACTGTTATATAGTTTACAATCAAATCATACCGAAATAATCCTATGAAGGCTTATTAAAGATGAACAGGTTACTTTCATTGTTCATACTTTCTTAATTTTCTGCACAATATTAAATATTTTGTCACTGCCTCATTAGACAAGACATAGAATTTTTAAATCGCCATCAATTGCAACTGCATTAATTTTGTTATAATCGGAGGAGGATGTATTGGTACTTCACCCTTGTTCAAGGCCACCTCTAGGAGGAAGGACACATTAGCCACGAATGTTGAGATACGGGCCCAGACGTGGTTCCTATATATAAATTGTTCTTTTAAGCTAGCGATATGTAGGATATAAGTTGAAAATAAAGAATCAGACTAGAAAATTTCGGATCACGCCCGGAATTGGAACCACGGATCTTCAGCCTTCCGAGTTGACGCTGCACGAAATGAATTAATGTTGCGATCTCCAAGAACGGAACCACGAACCTCTCATAGATTTGAGATCTTCTCTAAGGTTTCTTATCCATGAGAGATTAATGCTACGAGTAATTATAACCCAGGCTGTGGTTAAACCACTATGTAGGGGTTAATTCATAAGAAAATTGTTCTTTCCTACTACGCATGTATAGGACGTAAGTTGGAAATAAAGAACAAAATTTGAAAGTTTTAGGTCTCGGCCGGGATTGAAACCACGTATTTTCAGCCTTCCGGGCTACTCTTTCTATTGTTTCCAATTGCGGTGCCGGCGGAACCTATTTCAAAGGACTTCGAGCCCCTCAGAAGGCCGCTTCCGTACCAGACGTCGGAGCAAAAACCTTTGCAAAGCGCAAGCCACCGACACCGCACCAGCTTACATCGCCTGGCATTTTCGACCTTATAACAGAACTAAAGGCGGCAAATGAAATAAAAAGATTCATTCCAGTCTTGTTGTAAGCGAGGGGAAAGCATGAAAATCCAAGGTCAGCAGGCCTGCCCCAAGAACGCTAGTCCCAAGCGTGAACCACTTCGCTCGGTTACCCATTGCAATTCATTCTAGACGTTGTGTGTTCTTGTACTATGCCACAGTGTGTGCGACGGGGTCCTTCAATTCATCAATTGTCGTAGTTTGCTCAGGAACACTCACTCATTCCTTCAGATAGTCCCACAAACAATTAATCTGCGGGGTTAATACTCGTACCTGGTGATCTCCTGAATACAGTTACCATATTCTGAAATCTGAAAAAGCTGAAAACCTTCCTCTTATTAATGCATTCCATGTTGTCAACTCCATCATTTATATCTCTTTGCAGTCTCCTAATTTTTAACAGCTCTTTTCTACTATACAAATGGTTAAACATATATTTGCATCCAAACTGCCTGAAATGAAATTTTACTTAAGCAAAATTCTTTCATAGTATCGATGGCAAATCTTTTTTTTTTTTTTTTTTTTTTTTTGTTAAAGTCCTGGTCAATCGTGCGAGAATTAGAAAAAAAGAGGTCACTCAGGAGCTGCGTAAACAAAGAATTCCTCGCCGAGCTGAATAGCTTTTAACAAAAATGAATATAAAAGTCAAATTAGGTAATGAAATTAAATTCGTTATGGTATTACTGTGTGGTATTAGGGAAAAGAATTATAATTCTTGCAATCTATATGTATCACAAAAGAGAAACTACATTTTTTAGAATTATTATAATTGAATTTTAACTGCAAGAATTAATGGTATACTTTTAATTAAATTAAATATATGGCCACAGTTATACTGTGTGAGTATTTTGAAATGTAACCATGTTTATGAATTAACCCCCCCCCTGATATCTTTACATTGACTAAAATAGAGGGGGAAAAAAACCCAGAAAATTTCGTGTTAAATTGCTTATTTAAGATGTTCATATGTTTCAATAAAACAAAAACACGTTACTATTTAAAAACACTTTAGTGTACTAAGCAAATCTACAGAATCAACAATAAACAATTATAGTTTCATCGATTTTCATTGCCTTTGAATTTTTAATTAAATATTATTGTATTAAAATATATAACGCAAACGTTTTATGAAGGTCATTACAAAACGTAAAACACATATTAGATTAATATTTCACATTTGCTATCTTCACGGCGATGCTTTTGTTAAATATAAAACATATGCAAGGCTATAAACACGTTTATATGCTGAACCAATTTCTCATTTTATTTTTAAACAATACAGAGAAAATTAACGCAAATCCACATTTTACATTTCAGTTTTCAAGTGTATCTTTACTCAGAACAATCCAATTTCTCTAATTTGTAGAAAGTATTTTTTTAATTATTTAAATGGTAATTACCGAATTTTGTCGAGAAGATACAAATATTAATGTTAATAGAGCGATTTTTAAATTTTGGGTTTCAGGTATACCCCCCTCTTAATGGTCCGATTTTAATGATTTTCAGGAACTATTTTTTTTTATTTCATTTACAAAGTATATGCGAAGGAAAGGTCCAATTTTGCCGGTTAACGAACTTAACAAGTCGCTTGTTAATTGATGGTTATATGCCAAGTTTCGTTGAGAAATAACGAAAATTGCGACCTCTAGAGCCTTAACGGACACACACACACGCGCGCGCGCACTCACACACACATTTATAGATTTTACGGGTATAGCTGCAATAGCTTCCTTCATTCCTTAGGAATTCGCTAAAAGAGCCTCTCAGCACTATCATTGTGAAAAGAAATTGCCAAAGAAATTGCAAAAAGAAATTGAGGATCTTCAAAAGTTTGCACACTATTATTCACATTAAATATACATTTAATATTGTTGTCACACCATTTTCTTGTCTTTATTCTGCTTTTCCATTATATGAAGTTACAAATTTCTTCAAATTTCAACAAATAATCAAAGCATATACTGTTCTGCATATGTCGTTACTTGATATCGCCTACTTCGACAGGTCGACACCAAAGGGTGCACTCTTTATTTAAGCGTTTTTACCATCACTGAAGACAGAAAGAACTAAGTATTGCCCTTCAAGAGTATGAAAGAAACATGAATAAATAAGAATATAATAAGAAAAACTCAAATTGCATGCAGCAGCTTTCAAACCCTTTTGGGTACAAAACCGACGAAAACCTGATGAAATTCTCCGTCCACATTGTATTAACATTGAATAAGTCTAATAGGAGTTCGCAGAGATATTACTATTTCCTTCCACAAATAGAAATGAATAAAAAAACGTGTTTTACTTATACATTAAAATTTGTAATTCGCCCTAACAATAGGAACCAAACTGATTGTCATGGTTGTACGAAAAATGCGTCAGCATTTTAAATATTGTTTGAAAATGAAGAAAGTATGAGTAATTTAATTTTGAAACCCCTAACTTCATTAGAATTTAGAATGGGAAGAAAATTAAAATGTTTTGTTTAAAAAAACTTACAATATACTCGTGCATACTGCAATACTTGTTTTATCTCTATCGCTATATCTAATATTCAAAAGACATTCTTGGCGTTTCTGTATTTTTATAATAAAGCGGAGTAGGAATATTTCAGGTCCTATAGTGCGTAAAAACAATAATTTCGGTCTAAAAATGCGGTTAAAATACGAATACTTCGTTAAAAAAACAAAATATTTGGTTTCGTGCAAAGGGGCATATAGGCCTCGCTGCCCTCCAGGAAAGAAACAACTAATAGTGAAATAGTTGCATCCCTCAAGAAACTACAGCAGATTTTACAAGGCATAAACTAAACACAAAACAGATGACTGGTAGAAAGGTTTTCGGACAGCTCAGTTACATTTTTATAATGGTAAGAAATTAATGGATCGACTGAAGGTGATTGCACAGGCGGGGAGAGTAATACGATATCTGTGGCGTGGAATATACAGACAGGTTAAATATCCAATACGATATCTTTACGGTCAAGCAATTGAAAAACAAACAAAAATTGGAAGTAATTAATTCACTTGAATCTCACGCAGGTTTCAGCATCATTTTCACTCTTCAATGCAGCATGCTAAGTTCTCTTTCAGCATCGTCTAAATAGGCTCTAGAGGAAGCGATGCCACGTCAGAAAAAGGAATTTATGTTATATGAAGAAGGAGCCGGCACGGGTTTGATGGCCACACATAGCCTAAACTCATTTAAAAATGTCTTACTGCGGACTGTGTAGCAAAGTGCATAATCAATGAAGTCTTCTCTAACCAGGTTTCAAGTTATATTAAAGTTATGCAACTACGAGTATTTCTGGAAGTATCCCAAACCGCGAATGAACTCTCAAAACTAGCTCCCAACTTGCATATTTCTTTTCAATCGTTTTGCAGATATTCTTAAGTGATTATGGTATATCAGAATTTACCACACTTTTAATATTATGTTTGTTTCATTTATTTGTAAACACTATTTGTTAAACAACTTTGTATAAGAGTGCAAATCGCAGGGAGATGGAAAAACTGCCTTATTAATACATTTTCTATTTTAAAGTTTGCATATATACTGATAAAGGCTTTTTAAATTTCGTTTTTATTTAATAATTAACAAAGCTTGAGGTCTATTAGTAATATACTAGCATTTGTATTATTTTTCTTATTAAAATTATTAAATTTAATTACTTAATTATATGATTTATGGGACTTTTTCATTGGAGAAAAATTCTTTCTCATATTTACTTATAATCGTTGTTTAAATTAATTTATTAATGCTAATGTATTTATGTGTTATCATTTGGACACCAATATTCGCTACCTCTCTATTTGGCAGCTCCTCAGTTATCCTCAGGTTCCAAAACCTCATCTTCAGAAATATTGCCCAGAGGTACAAGAAAACGAGCGCCCATTCTCCATATGAGCTACAAAACACTGACATGGAAGCGATTTGACATCTTAAACTTAATAACACGTGTACAGTATACCAGCTTTTTGGAATAAATTAAAGAATTTAAAGAAATTGTTTTGAAATTCTGAGTATGTTATTTTTTTTCCTTGTTTGAATATAAGCATTTCGTATGTGCGTATAAATTTATAAATAACAGTTTAATAAAAGGCTGGAAATTGGAAACTTGAACAGCATGGAAATATCAGGGTGAAGTCAATACAATTTTCAGAATTACTCTTCTGCTTCATCTTTATTCGTTTTCTCTTTTAGTACACCGTAAATATCAGATATTAATTCCATTTCTTCCCCTCATTCTCCTCAGCCTCTTAAAATATTTTAACAAAATAAAAAGTAGAATTCTACCTCGCAGTTTTCTGCGTTTATTCCTTTCTAAGAAGAATTCTGTCTTAAAGCGTAAAGATGTTGAACAAGCTTACTTCCTGCGAACATCACTGGCTTCGCGCCTATTAGAAGGAGAAACGTCTGCGGCGTTTGTTTTCCAAGGACTTGCCTGCTTCAAAGGGGGAATAGAATCTTGACATACCAACATCCGAGTGTATAATAAGTTACACAAACAAAGACCGGTCGGCACGGTATAGTCTGTTGATAACGTTGCCTTTATGGGATTGCTAACTTTAGGCAAACCGACAATATGAGTTAAAGGGTTATAAAT
The DNA here is from genome assembly GCA_030762175.1 of Metallyticus violacea. Lineage (NCBI taxonomy): Eukaryota > Metazoa > Arthropoda > Insecta > Mantodea > Metallyticidae > Metallyticus > Metallyticus violacea. The sequence continues at coordinate 108,237,033 of CM060842.1, forward strand.
TTGATAGGATGGTAAAAAGTGGTTATATGTGGTAAATATAATAATGGCCCATGATAAACTGTTGCCTTTAATATTGCTGCATTCAAATATACTTTTCTTTAACAATGTAACGATATTAGACGGTAAAGACCCTCCCCCGCATTCTTCTTTGGCAAATATTGTCTTAATATGCATTGCCTTTTAAAAAATACGTAACATTTTGAGTTTTCCGATCTCGTTAAAATTTTTTCACATTGTAACATATGTAGAATCAAATTATTTACATGGTACAAAAAGACAAAGCTTATTAAGTCAGGTTTTTCAACACGAGCAATCCAAGGAAATCGATTTGTATGCTATTTATGTATCACAAATTACTGCTTTTCAAAACCATGGAACGTTCCATAATCGCAATAATTTCATTGCATTGTACAAGCAATTTGAAATAGGAAACGCACAGAAAGAATTTTCTCACTCAGGAAGCACTTATAAGACATTCTATTTTGCTTTAGCATTTATTTATCAGCATATAATTTCAAGCTCTTAGGTATCATATACTTCCCTTGTTTTGCTTTTTAAATCGTCAACGTTTTCAAGATTTAGTGCTATAAATATTTCTAAAATCTTGGACTTTGAGTTTTGAGTAGTGTTTAACACCCGTTTTTACTACTGAGGCACCACAGGTGGTGGACACTGATGATACATGAGATGAAATGATAAATTAAGAAAGGATATTTTTTTAAGGAAGGAAGCGTTCCAGGCCTAGGTATCTCCCCGGCATTTGCCTGGTGGCAATTCGAACCCCAGACTTCCCGCTGACGAGTCCGCGACTTAACGACCTCGGCCACCTGTGGCTATAAAAAAATCATGGACTAATAACATGATAAAATGACACTGAACAGCGAACTTTAGAGGTAACTAAATATTCACCTGATTGTGTGTGTCATCATAGGCAAGGCAACAGACCATTTTTTTTAATATTGTGAGTTTATTTATTTTTTATTGTAGAATGAGATGCTCATAAATGAGAAAATTTTTTATTAAAGTTATCGACACTCGATTTATTTGGCTCGTTTAAGGACGCTCCAACTTCTGTCAGTTGTTGCAATGGCATCATGATGGAATGGAAGTTGCGTTAACCAGTGAAATACCTGACTCCTTCGAAGCTTAAAGTATTGAAATTCGAACAGATTTTCCATAGGTTCCCAATCTCAAATTTCTTGTCTAAGATTTCTCTACAGTCTCCAAAATGATTGCTTTGTAGTTCATTAACTCCCAGTATAATGCTGAAGGGGACCTCTTAACTTAGTGCGTTTAATTTTTGTAAATATTACGGACAATGAAGTAAATTGGGAAAATGTCGTCAATGGTCAGTCTTTAACGTCATTGTGTGTATTGCCAGAAGACGTCAAAACATTTGAAAATAGGGAACAATAGCCAAACCGATTCTGCATTCATCGTTCAACTGTCGTCTGCTGGCGATTAATATGAAACGCAAAGCTATAGCGGGTTTCCATTTATAATGATGTAACAATAGCATTTTGACCATATTCTTTGTTTTTATACCCCTAAAATTGACGCGCAAAAGAAGTAGCTATCAATCTGGTTGATATTTACACAACTTTTGGAGCTTCTGTAAGCTTACACTCCGATGGACGGCTGTGTGAATGAAATTAAAATCGTCAACGGTAAAGCAAGATACAGCCAGAGTGAAGAGTTCGGCATAGAGAGCGAGCCGGGACATTGAAGAAATGTTAATGTACATGGATGGAGCAAAATCAGACCGCAGATTGATCTTTGGGAATGTGGTTCATTCACTTTAAGAAAAATTATGCTTTCGCTTTAGGTAAGAATTTTTATATTACACTTTCAGCAACATTACACTGAATGTTCAGCAGAGTTGGCATAATATCGGCAGGAATTCCTCATACGAAATTCCTAAGATACATAGAGAAAAGAATGTTGACATTTAACGAAGATAAAGCATACGTTAATAAATCACAAAATGTTTGTCATTTTAATTCCATTACAAACAATGCAAAAATATTTTGTATTGCAACCAAGTTTCACGATACTGCTTGGATTACTTCATGCTCTTTGAATACTGCAAGTAACTCGGTTGATTTTCATAGTTCTCTCATCGGTGACAGAGTTAAGAAAATCAAACAGGAACGCAAAATATAAAGAAAATGATTGCAGAAACAGGCAGCTAAAATGTTCATACTATAACCAAGAAAAGTTCACCAGTTGGGAAAGAAATGACTGCACGTGTCCCATACCAGATGTGAACCGTACTCGAGGTTTTCCTCGAAATATACTAGCAAAGATGATGAAAGTTGAAAATTACATGTACCTATGCATGCTATGTAAGTGTACACTTCGCTATAAATACAAAATGTATCTAAATGTTACATAATTATATCATTGCTGTAACCTTAGTATATGTAAATGAAATGGAAAAATAACTTTCATTACCCCATTTTTGATTTACAATATAGTATAGCCCATCAAATATACCCGGGCCTATGTAAAGTATAATAATTATAATATAATTAAAGACTACTTTTATGAGCAACTGATTTATTGTGCTTTGTACCATTTCAGGTATTCCTTCAAGCATTCCAAAGGTAAAAATACCATTAGAAATAAGCCCCTGTGTTGAACATTTCATGGAACTGGAAGATCCCTTTTGAGTCCGCTAGATAAAATTTCAGAGAAGCGATTTCAACTAACAGTATATCAGATGCACACGTTGTCAGAAGTGTAAAACTAAACTTAGTAACAACAATTTACGAGGTCTCTTCTAAAAGTATCGCGAATTTTGAATTTCCGCGGGCTACGTATATTCGATTTTCGATTGTTTTGTGGCGTTAAGTGGTACTCATGTCCCTCACTTATGTTGACAAGCTCGGCCATTTTGAATGTTCAGTTAATTGTTGACAGCTATTATGCTTGGACGTGTTTTGGGTGGTCTTCGATTTTTGCCTATTCCAAAAAATGCAACGAAGAATCTGTATCAAATTTTGTGTGAAAAACAAAATTAAGTGCGCGGATACATTCCGAATGTTGACTGTGACATACGGTGAAGCTACCTTGGACTAAAGTAACGTTTATCGAACAAAATGTTCTTAGAGGGTCGAGAAGATGTGAACGACGAAGAGCGTCCCAGACGCCCGAGCTCTTCAACATCAGACGAAAACACTGAAGAAGTCAAGAAAATAGTATTAGCCAATCGTCGAATCACCGTTAGAGAACTTTCTGAGGACCTAAACATATCGATTAGCTCGTGCCATTCGATTATTACCAATGATTTGGGCATGAGACGGGTCGCCGCAAAATTCGTATCAAAGTTGCTCAATTTCGACCAAAACACCATCGCATGAACGTTGCTAAGGAGCTGTTGAACTCTGTCCGCGACGACCCAAATTTTCTCCAGAGGGTCATAACTGCTGACGAATCATGAGTTTATGGTTATGACGTGGAAACTAAAGCTCAATCATCCCAATGGATGCTGCTACACGAGCCAAGACCGAAAAAAGTGCGCCAAGTTCGGTCGAATGTGAAGATTTTGCTTACAGTTTTCTTCGATTGCAGGGGCGTGGTGCATCACGATCAATAAGGAATATTACCTGCAAGTTATGCGCAATTTGCGGGAAGCAATCCGCCAGAAAACGCCCGGATTTGTGGAAGAACAAAAATTGGCTTTTGCACCATGGTAACGCCCCTGCTCACACATCGTTGCTTGTGCTGGAATTTTTGGGCAAAAACAACACACTTATGATGCCGAAGCCACTGTACTCCCCAGACCTGGCCCCCTGTGACCTTTTTTTTTTTTTTGTTCCCAAAACTGAAGAGGCCCATGAAAGGACGACGCTACGCCACGATTGCGGAGATAAAGACGGCATCGAAGGAGGAACTGAACAAGATAAAAAAAAAAAATTTTTAAAGTGCTTTGAGGATTGGAGAAAACGTTGGCACAAGTGTATAATATCTGGTGGAGATTACTTTGAAGGGGACAAAATAGATGTTCATAAATAAATAAATACTTTTTGAAAAAACACAAAATGCGCGATACTTTTTGAACAGACCTCGTATGTATTATGCGCTCAGCGTTTAATGCATTTCGAATTGTTACGGAGGCTTGTATTGTGAAAACAGGTGTTAAAATGTTCTATTAAAATAAAAGAAAATAAATAGTTTGTGTTGAGACGATGATGCTCTTATTGTCTTTATTTATCAAAATAGCTCAATTACAACTGGCCATTAACGTCATTGCCCGGGAAAAGTGTTAAAAGTTTTCATTTTCATTTCAAGTAGGATATAAAAATGCCTTAAACTATTTGGCCGGTTGCATAAATTACCGGACATTGCTCGTACACTTGCAGTTGTACTTGCACAGATTGTGATGAAAATATATTTATGTGGGTATATGTTTTACAATTGTTGCAGCAACTACTTCAATCAATTGTTATTTACTGAATATATGAGACTAATTCTTGTCAAAAATACTATAACACAATGTTGAACTTATTTATGTCAGTACAACTTAATTCTGTTTAGTTTTGTATATCGCATATAGCCCAGTATTTGAGGAAAATTAGTTGGATGCAACAGTTCTTCTAATAACGTTATTGAAATAATTTTATTTTCAAAATTGTTCGCTTCTTATTTTAATATACAGAAAAATTCACATGTAAAATAATACAATTAAGTTTAAATTTAGCATATTTTAAAGGACAACTAAAATAAAAGGTTGCAGGGTACAAATTTGTTTATGTTTGTTTTATGAAAAGCTTTCAATACTGAAAACTATTCATAAAAATAAATAAAAATATACTTAAAATATAATGCATTTGCATGTAATTCAAAAGTTATATTTTGCTGTCGATTACTGTTAAAAAAGTACTTTGAGTTTAAAATAAGTTTTATGTTAGTCACAAAAGATCCTGCTAAAATCTCCTAATTTATTTAAACATTATTATATATCGTCGTTTTAACTTCATTGGTGTTATTACAATCTGTTGGTTTCTGACTATATAACTGAAGTGCATTCGGTTTTCTACCTGCGAGACAGATGACCTTAGTTGCGCAGTAGTTTGGTATCACCTGCTTTCACAATCTACTGATAGTTGCGTAACCGGCTTCCTGCAACATCTACCTAGTTTTTGTTGCTTTTTAATCATATTCCGTTCTTCTTGCGGCTTCTTGGTGAAAGGATTGTGACTTATAAAAACCAGGAACAAATACCTAGCTAGGCTGGCTGCCACCAATGAGCGGGTCCAGAATATTGCAAAACAAGTTAAGCGAGATGAACGTGTCCGTAAAAATGCTAAACCTACAATCAACAGCTATATTGGGAATATTATGAAAAATTTAAATGGAAAGATCAGGTTAATCCAACCTTTACCGCCAGAGGGTCTTGCATTACAGATGAACTTAAACGATTTATTCAAATTTGTATGATAAACGTTAGTGTACTTATATCTGTATGGTATTGTCATACGTATGTGAGGTTATAATCTGTGAACAATATCTGAATTAAAAGCGATAAACACATGTATAATATTTGAGGGGTAAAATAAAATCAAATGTATATATAACAATTTTTTGATTTTATATTAGTTTTGTACCTGTTGATTTAAGCCCAAAAATACGTAGCTAATTTAGCAAGAAACTTACTGAAAAGGTAATCAACTGATCAAGAAATTTGTAAACTAAGTCTTTATGAAGTTAAGGGAGTTGTGGGCAAGTACAGCAAGCTACATTAGAAAGACTTTTTTAATAGCGAAAATAAATTTTATTAATAAGTTATGCAAATTTAGACAAGACACAATAAACTTATTTAAATTGTACCAGTATTAAGGAACATATGATACAAACAAATGGAGATTGGGAATGACTTACACGAGAATAGCGTTAGTTATTTAGTTTTTCCATGTAGTCGGTCCTGGTGGTCTAGTGGTAACCATCTAATCCAAAATCGTGGGTTCAAACCCGTCAAGGTCAATTGATTTTTCTTTACTTCCCTTCCTTGGTCCTGTGTCGTAGGATTTAAGGCACGTAAAAGAACTTTAAGCTTGAAATTGGAGGTCTCTAAGAAAAAATTAGTGACCGTTTCACTCTTTGGATTGAATTGAACGCTATTAATAAAGTTTGTTAAAACAGTATCCTTAAATAAACAAATGAAACAAAGTTGCAATGGAGGAAGTGTATGTCCTTCCTTTCTTCAAGGTGTTTTATCGGGGTATTTGATTTTTTTTTGTCACATCACGGATATATCTATATTATGAACAAATCACAAATAGTGTGTAACAGTTTAGTTGTGATGAGTGAACGGTGGAAAAAACCCCAGTCAGGGAGGACGGTCCTGGCAGGATTCGAACCCCAGACCCCCCGCTCACGAGTCCGCGCCTTAACGATCTCTGCTATCCGTGGCGATTTTATACACGATCAATCTGGGCTATTTTTTTAGGTCGTACGCTCTGAAACGTTGCAGTTTTTCAATGTTCAGAAATAAAAATAAATAAAAATATGTACCAGGGGCTATCCATCAATGTTTGACATTGACCATATTAGGTAGGTGATAACATAAATATGCATACCTTTTTCAACGTAATCCCCTTTGTTGTAATTATCATATCTCTGGATTAACATTTCAATTTCCCTAAAAAAAAAAAAAAAAAAATGTCCGAAACCTTGTTTGCAAAATCTGGAAACCAGTTTTTTTCAACTCCTTTTCGTTCGCGATTATCCTCCCTCAAAGGTCTTATTTAGTTTTGAAAACAGACAGTTGCTGGGGACAAGGTTTGGGCTGTGTGGTATATGGTTCAGCTTCTGGAAGCCACATGTATTCACAGAAGCCTTGATAACGCAGCCGTATGGACTGGTGCATTGTCGTGCGGCAGAACTTTTGGACATAGCATTGCATGCTTATTTCCCTTCATCGTATTATGCAACTGATGTAGTGCTTCTCAGTCTCCATTGGTTCCTTTCTTTGAAATCTATCATAAGCATTCTCAAAAAATGATAGAAGAACTATGTGATCTTGTGACCTTGGCCTTCCTACAAAGTGCTCCACTGTTCTTTCGCCATTCCATTATTTCTCTTTTTGAAAGAAGTACATTGTGCAGGACCATAGTTTCGTTCTTTCTTTTTTCAGTTTGTAAATGAGCGCGCAGTATTGCAATAAATTTTTGAAGGATACTTCTGACAACATTCCACGCACACTTACATTTGAACTGCGGAAAGAATTCGGGGCATGCATCTTGCACTGATCTTGCATACATGTAAACGTAGGAAGGATGAAAAACACATTTGTTTTAGAATACTCCAAACTTGCAGCTACTTCTTTTGTCTTCAGACAGGTGTCACTCGGAACTTCTTCCTCAATGGAGATGTTTTCTTATGTCAAGATACCCATAGGACTACCCTCAAGGCTCCCTCTGCACAAATGAAATTATTATCCTCTTCACAGTTGAATGTGAAGAGAAACGTTCTCATACATGCCGTCAAGGCGCTGCTTAATATCACTGATTGAAAGCTCGCTTTTAGTTTAATCACTGCTCTGTGTTTAATTTTGGACATCACGCCGCATGCATTAAGTGACTTACTCGTAAGTAAGTTTCTCTAAACAAATGAATGTCGTGGTAGAAAGGAAATGCAGTGTTTACAATTCTGAAATATATGAGTATGAGATAATATGAAGGTCGCATGAGACATCTTTGTAGGCCTTAAATGTATATATTGCACCTCCTATATATTCATAATGATATAAATAGGATAAAACTGACATTATCAGCTAATTTCGTTTACTTTTGAAATAGTTTTCGTATATTTACGACACGTCAAAAATTCTATAACCGAAAAAAAAAAATCTATACGCTGTACAAAATGACCGGTCTTTTCAATCTCAAGTAATATCTTGACGTTACACTAGATGGCACATGAAACAATTTTCTGGCTAAATGTGGCTGAATTAAACCAGTTCATATGGTCCGTCAGGATTCGGAACTGGTCTTAGGTCTGAATTCTTTTAAGTCGATAATGATTATGATTTGAAGCATGTATGCAGTTATATGTTGGACGTATTTCAAGTGTCATGGCAGTTAATTCCATAGCCTTCTCGAAGCTTCCATTGGTGTACAGTATTATTAAAATCATAGTACTCATAAGTATCAATGCTCCAATGTATTGAAGTGCATTGCAGACAAATACAATTTGTTTTATTATTTAAGATATATTATTAGTTCTAAATCGTTTTTATGTTAACCTTCTTTCTTAAGGTTGTGTTTTTTTAACGTTAGCCACAGTTCACTCAGAGAGTAAGTACCACATAACTTTTTCCTAAAAACTCAGATCTGAAAAAAGTATTTTATTTATCAAATACACTTGTGAGTTTGAAGACTAACGCTATTGAGGTATGTTTCTCCTGACTATTAGGCGTTGCTGGTCTTTAACGAAGAAAACGATAAGATATAAGCAATTGCGCAAAAAACTGAGTAAACTATTTCTTAATCCTTTGCAATTCTCTCCTACAGTAGTCTTTTATTGAGAGCTGGGAAAATCTCTGGAGTTGCAGTTGAGTGTAGATGATGGATTTTAGTATCTCTGTTATTTATAAAGTTGCCTGACATTTCTGCTTTATGTGTTGGTATATTCACAAGTCAGCCATAAAATCAGAGAATGCAGATTAGAATTTCGCTGGGCGTCCTGCCTAGCTGAGGTTTCTGAAGAGTTTTCCCTCAACTTCTGTTGAATGGCAGAATGCTGTGGTACCTCAATGTCACCAAAACAGCTGTTACTATTACAATTATATTATTCTATTTGAAATATCTGTATGAAAAATGTATAAAAATATTTTATTGCCGCCATTCGTAAGTATTACAGCCAGAAAAAAAAAAAGCTTTTATGTAGCGTCAAAATACATAATTCAAAGAGTTCAAGAAGTTCTCAAAGATTTGCACAGTTTCACTTCCCGTTCTGCCCAACACGCACGCGCATAAATACACGAGAAATAAAAGTGTCATTTCTTTTAATGAAAGTGTTAAGAGTAAGTTATACATATTACCAGTTGAAATTATGCGATGTTAAATAAAATTAATATGCGATACAAAACCAAAGACTTGTTAATGTGCTGTTATTGCCTTGACGGCTATTGGACGGTTAAGTGGCAATTTAAACAATGAAATGACGCCATTAACGTTAAAAATTAGTTCTGTGAAACCATTAGCTAGTAATTTATGAGCCGAGTTATGGCAGTTGAACTGTGATACAATGCGAAGTGTTAATAATACTGAGTAGCCGCCGTGGTTCAGCTGTCAGAGTGTATGTTTACCAGTTCATGTTCCTTGAGGTGCATGTTTTCTGGTTTTTTTCTCCTTATTTTATAGCAAAAACAAATAGAACTCACAGAAAGCAAGCTGACCAGTGGTCAAAGTCTTCGGTTTAACATTTAGCAAAATAAGATCATCTTTATTTAGTAAATTTTTATTTCGAGATACTTTCTACCAACTGTAATATAAGACACCCAAAGATCCGGACTGGTTAGGTGTTCAATAGCTTTCTCGTTGGATACAAAACCGTTCACTTCGGTTTTTGCTGAGTGTGTACAGAGCCTTTGCATGTGAGCTTGTCCGGTAGATGGGAGCAAACATAATGGCTAGTCAGTGCACCGATGACCATCAAACTCTCACTAACATCACCACGTTTAATATTCAGTTGCTTGTCATTATATACAATTGCAAATAAGATGCAGTAGATAAAAACTTTGTCACAGAAGCACCATACACAAATTTTCTTATCATTCAAGGGAGTTTGGTGTATGTACTGGACATTTTTTTGTGCTCCAGTACTTGCTAGCAACATGTCGACATGACTATTTAAATGAAAACATGCTTCGTCAATGCACTATCTTAACACTTCGCAAAATCCATTTACAAAAAATTAGTTGGTGCCCTTTATCATGTGACTGCAACTGTCAACAATTATATTTTCCAAGTTGTGATTTCTGAAACTTGTTTTTCCTGTTTAAGTCGTCCGAGATATTTTAGGTCTAGATTCTAACCTTTCTCCAATTGCCTCTAGTTTTGCTTTAGTAAGCTATGCCGTTTTACTATCGCTTCTCATTGAAAAAAAAAAAAAGCCGAAGTTTCTCTGGATGAACAAAATACACCGGGGAATTATATTGAAAACTGTCTTTGAATCTTCCGGCATGCATTTGTAATAACATATGTAAAGCACACAAATATTCTTTGTTGTAAAGTATTACCTCTGTAGTGGCATTATGAAGGCACAAATAACTAAATTTAAAATACTCTTACGTACACGTTTTTAAAACCCATTAAAGTCTGTCATTGTACCGATATAATCTCTAACTGAATGAACGCTGAAGAAACAAGGTCAGAAGAAGTGAAAGATAACACATACCTTGGCCGTCCTTAGCACAGCGCCACAAGCGGCGGCCAAGCTCAAACGTGAAGGAGCTGTATATCAAAGTTCCGGAAAATTCCTTTTTGTTTTTCAGAACTTGGGCAGTTTGTAGTTCATTTACAGAGGAAAAGAGTTTAGAAAAATTGATTAAATTGATTTGTACCATCATTTGGAAGATAATGTAATATGATAAAAATATAATGAAAAAGGTAATAAAATAGTAGTGGCTAAATTTTTATAAATAAACTTATGGGAAAAATTAAAACCACTTATTGGGAATATATTCTATGGAAGATGAATTAATTTGTATCTGTTTATTGTTCAGTTTAAAATGTACCTATGTTTTAATGAAGGAACACAAGATTTAATACAGCAAACATACGACATCAACACGGATGTAAATCTTTTTACCGTATTTTGGTTAGTCATATAGTTTTAAAGCAATATATTATTTTAATAATAATTAATAAAACAACACATTTTTATAAGAAAAATTTGCTTCTAGGATTCTGTGATGGTGTATTTTTTGCATATATGCCATTGATATTATTAATTTATTTAATAATTCTTGATTTTTTGGTAAGATTTAAATTATTTTTTTATGTACCTATGTTTATTTTGTGGTAGGTGTTAACAATTAGTTCTTTGTATGAGTAGCTTTAACCTCTATGAGTCTAGCCATGAAGATTACGTTCATTTCAGTACTTAGTAAAATCAGTGCTTTTGTTCTTAAGTAGCTCAACTGTTTCTTCCAGTATGTAGAACCCACTGAGTTCTCATGGCTTACTAATTATTATTATTATTATAATATTCAATTCCATATTTCTCTAGGTTTTACCGTGAACAATTAAGAAATGGTTTTTGACACAGTTACTGTTTAAGTCTGCTATAGCTGTTCAGAGCACGACATCAAATCCAATTTGGGCGAACCTTATTATTTCGAAGCTTTTTCCCAAATCCAAGTTTTAACAAACCATTTGGGGAAGAAATTTCATTTAACATAATAATCATCACATTGTTATTAATATTTAAGTGACATGGAAGTAAATTTAAATAAAATAAATAGCAAAATTTATTTAAATTTGCTTTTATTAGGAGTCATATTATTGTCCACTGAAATCAGCTTCATATGCCTTCTGGTCTTGAAAACCCGTACGCTGTTTAAATTGTTCTATTTCGCATTTCAGTACCGGAATATCAATTTAACTTCTCTTAAGGTTGTAAAAAACCACCAGTTTCTTGTGGGTTGGTGTGACGCAAGCTTAAAAGTTGCTTAAGGAATTTGTAGCTCATTTAGATTTTATCTCATGTATTCTTTACACTAAATATCCATCGGTGGACTTTAAATGCACAAAAATAAATACATTTTCATGTGAACTATTTTATTCTATATAAAGCCTACTTAATTTATACTAAAATTTACTAAGCTTCTTTTAATATTTTCAGATGATATTACTGATAACCAAGGAGAATTAATACTAACAAAATATCTGAAATGCACAAAAATAAATATAACTATCTATAAACATGCAACATCCATAATTTTATAAAATCACGAATTAACTAATTAATATTCTTCCTTCTTAACTAGTTTCTATTTGCAAAGGTTTTTCACAAAAACAATAAATGGGTGTGATTTATAAATGTTAAAGTTGCTCACGTTCACAAAATACTCCTAACAATTTCAAGATTTTTCAATAGTCATACTTTATAATCTGTAAGAATATTTTCATGTTGAAAACAATTGCTCCAAATCGTATTAGTGAATTTGTTGAGTCCAGGTGTGAGTAATCCAAATTTACTTTGTATAAAACTTTCTTCTCTCTAAGCTTCATGGGTGTTTTGATAGTTCCATTTTTAATTTAAATAACTTCACCAGTAGACGCTTGTGCTGATAAATACCAGGGTGCCAAAAATGTATACACACTTCAAGCAAAGAAAAAACTGTGTTAACATAACAAAACTGAATTCACACAACCAGAAAATGATGAACACTGATCATTTTAGACTTTAACAGTTACAGCAGTTGCTCAAAATGCCCTTTATCGACGTCGATACTCTTCTGAGTACGTTGAACTACTGATTGAGCAACGTTTGCGAAAGTGTCCTCAGCGATTGCAGCACACGCCGTTTCAATTTCTTCCCGAAGTGTTGTCAGTGTAGCTGATTTTCTACGGTATACAACATCCTTAAGAGTTCCCCATAGGTAGAAGTCCAACGGAGTTAGGTCTGGAGAATATGTTCTGCACACACGTCTCCATTGCCTTTGAACTTCAACAACATTCTCGGTTGTCCAGAATTACTTCAAAATTCCTTTCTGCTGTTCAAACGATAATCTTGGCTCTATTTTGTTGTAGCAACGCTAGCATAACGCAATGTAAGTCACAGCTGTTTACAGAACATCATACAAATGTTGGCTTCATTTGTTCATTCTTGATTTACCTGTCACTAAGCAACGCTATCATAATGTATGTGAGTCACATCTGTTTACAAATATCATACTGCACATTACTGTTGTTTTTCGCTACACCTTTGAAATATATTAAATAGATATCTACTGTGAAAGTGTGTATACATTTTTTTAGCATCCTGGGTATAAACTGTTACAGATTCAACAACTTTATTTTTTCATATAAAGACATTCCATTAGTTTCTAAACTCTTAATGAAAACCGAAAATTTCCAAAATTCATTTGATAGAGCTTAGTTTTTCCCGCGATGCTAAAGTGAAAATACTTGATTATAAATGTAGTTGAACTTGTGGGTGATACAAAAAATGTCGGCGACATTTGCTTATATCGTTTTAAAGTAATGTAATTTTTTTTAAAGAATTAGAAGATTTGTATATTTAATTCACGCAGTGGAATCTTGAAACTACTGCAAAATATACACAAGAAAAATGCCCAACAAATTAAAAATTTCGTATCCATGATATCCGAAGTTTGAACAGTTTTAGTTTTTGCATGACTTTCAATAATCAGTTAAAAATATGCTTTTGATATGAACCCTGGAACTACTGATAAGTTGATATTTTAACGTTAAAGTGTTTCTATCTACCACGTTCTTATTTTTAATGTTATCCTCCGTTAGCTTTTATACTTCACGGTTCATTTCTGCACCATATTTTATGACTTATTTCTGCTACTCTTAGATAGTTCTTTGTTGCCAGCTGCAATCTATATCGTCTCAAGTTATCGCTATCCCTTAGATATATATTTTTTTACTGTGGTAGCGCCTTCGCTTGCATAGGTTAGAGAATAAAATAATGGCTAAAGAAAAAGCCATAGAGCGGGCCATATATATTAATAAATTAATTCCATCATAACTTTGCTTTGTGCACACGTGGGCTGCATGTCTTCAGACGTAAGTTTTCTCTTATTCTAACTTCCACAGCTATTCATTATCTTAAAATAAATAAATGAATATGTATTACACTATATATAGATTAAAAATTCAAAGTTTTAAGAAAACATATCTTGTTTTTACGTACAAAATATTCTTTTGTTGATAATTATTCGTGCAACGTAAATTTTTCCCTATGGGTTTAGTAACAAGTTTATCTATAATATCGTCTCAGTAGCGTAAGCGTTCAAACAGTCGGCCCTAGTGCACTAAAAGCACAAAAAGCCGCTAAGGCATGCAGTTGATAACCTGGTGATTGTAGCTTTTAGTTTGGCCTCTGTCAAGAATTTTCGTTCGTTTGTATGCTTTATGCTGTTTTAATATGTGAAGACATGCATAATGCTGACGCATTTGCATGGTCACTTGGACTATTTCCGTGTCAAGTTCATAATGCTTAAATAAGAACAACAATAATAACAATAATTGCTCGAAAACACTTCAAAGAGCTCTAAATATAGTCTCAACTCTCCAGAAGGGAACTGGAATAAATCATAGGTTACAGTAAGGCTAAATGGAAATATTTCTGAGAAAAGGCCCTAACACATCTTGAAATTAATCTTTTTGTGCAAAAGAAAACTAGTATCTCCGTTGAGTGAGCTATGGCGTAATTAATAACATTCCCAAAAAGGTATCCAGTCCTTCTTTCATTTACGTGAAAGATTATCTTGTACTCCGCATATCTCTGAACAACATTTCACTTGTTAGCACATCATTATTATTATTGACTATAACAAAATCATAGAAACATTATATTTAATTCCAGAATTGAAATATTTATATATTTAAAGTAGTTTTCTTTTCAGATTATACGAAAGAAAGATTCTGGTCGGATCCAAAAATGTTGTAGACGTCATAGATCGCAAACCAATGGTCGAAAACAAGTTTTCTTTTCATATACTTATTCCTTTCGGGGTGTACAGTACATCTGTTTGATTACGATTGTAATTAGACGATTATTGTGAAACAAACCTGCAAGTGAGTATGATAATAACATTTACTAAGTGTAAAATACAGGCACAGAAAGTTCTAAATAATTTTAAAAAACTAGAGATGGTATCTAGTGGCAATCTACTGAAATTCATTTTGCACAAAAAAGCAATATGCAACTCTATCTTCTTCATTACGGAGAAAATACTCTAGGCTGCAGTGAATACAGCTGAAATAACTCCCCGAGGACTTTAACTTTAGTTGTCTCATATGGTGTTGATTTTTTTTTTTTTTTTTTGATTTGGTTTATTTATGAAAGCCCTTTATCATCTCATGTCATCAGCGTCCCATTCAATTCAGGGTGTGAAACGGCCGACAAATTTTGCTCAGAGGCCTCTTCTTTCAGGCTTGAGGTTCTTTTTCGTATCGTAAACGTAAATCCAACGGTCCTGGCCGGGTTTGAACCCGCGATCTTGGGTTTAGGAAGAAAATATGGCTACCATTACACCACCAGGACCGACTCATGTGGTGTGTCAGTCCATAAGAGAGATTTATCTACTTTTACATACACTGTAAGAATGTTGTCCATCATTGTTACTAAATAATAAGGTTTATAAATTCTCAAGAAATTCTGTAGCCCTACGATCAAAAGTTCCTTGCAGATCTATTACATAAATAATTAAATTACATAAGTAATTAAGAACAAAGTCCTAAAAGTATTAATAACCTGCTCACATTAATTTGTGGAACTCTTTATATCCTCACAAAATATTCAAACGTCACAGCTTTACTTGTAATCTAGAGATTTGTGGTTTTAAAAAAATGCCCACAATACAGGAAAATAAATCATTATGTTATAATTTATATTCATTGTAATGTTCTATTCCATTAAAAGTCCTCTTTTTATTATGTTTCCATACTATAGTCTTTATTTTATTATGGTTGATGAACTTTAAGTAATTTGGTTTTGAAATTAAAATATCATCATCTCAAATCAATTTCTTATTACTTAGAATATAGTTTGCCTGTGGTTTTCACTTGTGTTTAGCAAATTCAAAGTCAAAATATTGTTATTGAAGAGGAATATTTAGCATTATAAATATAAGTACATAATGCCGAAATATTTTTGTGTGCATCTGATGCGGTCCTGTTTATAATGTTAAATGCACAGTGTTGGAAAAAATATCTAAACTTCCACGAAAATTACAATAGAGCATTAATTTACTGCCACAGGAAGAATTCTTGGCTTCATGCTAGCAATTTTAATAATTTGAAAATAAAAACGGTAAAAATAAGTGTTTTATTTCCGTTTCTGATGTAAAATAAAAAAACTTATACAGATTAAAATACATTTAGGTATCTAGAACGTTAGCTGAAACTTATTTATATACCTGTATATGATGACTTTTGTTGCTGATTTGTTTTATTTACGGACGCTCTTTAACATCTCAGGTCATCGGCGTTCCATTAAAGTTAAAGCGTGAAACGGCCGACAAATTTTGCTCAGAGGCCTCTTCTTTCAGGCTTGAGGTTCCTTTTCGTGCCGCAAATGTACGACACGGGACCCACGGCTTTATTTCCCTTCCGAAGGAAGCCATACTTAGGATTTTTACCCCCGAAAAAATCCATCGATCCTGGCTGGGTTTGAACCCGCGATCTTGGGTTTAGAAGGCAAGTACACCACCAGGACGGACGTATATGATGACAAAAATATAAATATGTTAGATTTACATAAAACTGAATTACGCTGTTATTTAAAATTAAGATTATTTGCCTTATTACTAGTACTTTTACAATTTCAAAATGCCTATCGTACAGTTATCCACTGCAAATCTGTGCACAAATCCAAGGTGTTCGTAGACCTCAATTTTCACACAGTGGATCGTCCTTTTTCATTCAGTTTTTTCCGTTCTGTAACACAAAAATGTTTATGACTAGCTGTTTATTAGTAGGTCCCACCACGATTTGGAAAGCCGGCAATGCGTATATATACCGTGAGCGGAGCGAAAGATTCGTGCATCCCTCGCGTGCATCGTTAGGAGCCTGACGTCATATTGTGACGTCATGTTCAGGATTATGAGCCTGTACGGTACTTCTCTTTTTCTCCTTAAGTTATAGGCAACCGAACAATAAAATGTTTATAATGTTATAAAATTTCACTAATGGAGACGAGATGGAAGAAACATCATTACAGACGTCACACTTTCGGAGGATTTTACAGGTGTTTACATTACCAAGATGGGATAGTGCCGCGTGCCATTTTTTATACCAAGCTGTTCCTTCATATACCGGACCTACGACAACGAAATAAAACCGTACGTCGGTCACGAAGGCTATTTCGCTGAGTAGCCTTTTCCTTAACGGTTATAAACAGTTATAAAAAGACAAGAGGAAATATTAATGTGCCATATGAAACGCAGGCACCTGTTCTACGGTGTTTCTATAGCTAGAGATCGCAACCCGTTTATTTCTCTATTGTTTCTCAACGCTAAATAAATGCTGAACCAGGAATGAAATACAAGACAGCGTAGAATTCAAATTTAACATGAAGCCAACAGCTAAAGATTATTGCGACTTTAGCTAGTAAATGTCGCCAATTCCCTCAGCATTCATGTGAAGGTCAGAAAAACTTAAAAGTTTCTCGGTAGGTGCATAGAACTTATCTCTACTATTCACAGGGAGGTCAACGGAAACATTGGTATTGTTTATTACTTACTTATTTTTATTTATAATTTTTCTATCTTGCTTTTACCTATGTAAAGCTACTATTAAAGAATTTCAATATCTAAAACAATTATTTCCATTTATAAATAGGGAATAAATGAAGGTTTTTGAACTTCTGTTGAGTTTAAACTTGTTGTAGATAACTTCAAGTCATAATTTTATTTACAATTTTATGAAATATTGAAATTTATAAGCATGGAATATAACCTATGTCTACACCTCCGATTTACATTTTTTTTAAAGTTGAAATATATAAACCGTATTATTGTGACAGAATATTGCTACATACTGAAAAAATATATTTTCAGAATCAGATTTGATTGCTAGAGAGTATTGTTTAATTGTATAAAAAAACCTATTTTTAATGCATCTCAATCAGAACTCTCAAAAGGACAATAAAAGAAAAAAATTATGCATGAAATGAAATTATATTATTGGTAACGGATTTTTTTAAAGAAGGAAACGTTCCAGGCCTAAATTTAGGGTACCCCCGGCATTTGCCAGTTATGAAGACTGAGGAAAACCTCAAAAAACTCAGTCAGAGGTCCTGAATCCTGGCGGGATTCGAACCCCAGACCTCCCGCTCACGAGTCCGCGTCTTAACGACCTCGACCACCAGTGGCGGTTTTCCATAAATGTGAGCTAGTAAACACATAGACAGCCTATATTAAAATTAAGAATAATATTTTAATAATTGATATGTCCAATGCGTAAATTTTCTTCATTCTCGTTTATAATAATTTATAATTAATATTTGGAAATAGTGATGCTAGAGCTTTTAGGGGTATGATTTCACGAAAAAACACTATTTCTGAAATGTGTGTGTGTTTTTTGATTAAAATGAATTCTTTTAAATTTTATATACATTTTTGTGAGGTATTGCTTAAAGTCATAAAACTACAAAACTTGTTATAGCATTTTATTGTTTTATTTCTTAAAAGTAATAAAAATGTAACGAAAATTGAATTAACGTTCTCCTCAGGGTTTCACCAACTTTACCATAACAAACTTCGACTACAGGAAAGATTTAAATTTATGTTCCTCAGCTTGTAATCATATCTTTCGACCAAATTTAAGTTTATATTTGATTTTTGAAATAGATTTGCTAATTAATATTATCAGTTAAAACACAAAGCTTAATTAACTGTTTTTGAATAAAGCATGAGAGAATATAACACTTTAACACGATAAAATGTATAATTTGATTGATTTATTTACGGACGCTCTTTAACAGCTCAGGTCATCAGCGTCCCATTCAACTCAGGGCGTGAAACGGCTGACAAATTTTGCTCAGAGGCCTCTCTTTCAGGCTTGAGGTTCTTTATCGTGCCGTAAATGTACGACACGGGACCCACGGGTTTACTTCCCTTCCGAAGGAAGCCATACTTACGATTTTTACGCCCCGAAAAAATCCATCGGTCCTGGCCGGGTTTGAACCCGCGATCTTGGGTTTAGGAGGCAAGTATGGTTACCGCTACACCACCAGGACCAACTAAAATGTATAGGGTGAAACGAATTTCAAAAGTGTTGTTGAAAGGGCTAATTGAAATAATATTTCATGTAAATAAATATATGTTGCAAAGAATGATATCACTATTTAATTAATTTTGAGTAGGTTGTACCGATTTTGAGTTTTCATTAACTTTAGTGCCCTGGGCTATAAAGGCTCAATCTTTCACTTTTCACTCAACACATGTTGGTCGTTTAAAAATATTATCTGTCCTTTTTTTGTTTTTTGTTTGTTTGTTTGTTTTGTTTCTCTATCCTAACTTCTATTTTATTGACAAGCGTTTCTTATAGCTTAATTAATAGTTTCTGAAAATATGCCAGTTTCCTTCTTTATACTATTGCTTTCATTTAAAATTTCATTATAGGCCTAAGCTCATTGGAATGTAATTTAAGACTTTAATTCTTCTTCAGGAATTTCAGCGTCTCTTAACGGAATTTCAGCTGTTTCCATTCTTTTTATAGTGCTGTAAGCATAGTTTATACTCGCTTTCCATTTGCGTTTAAACGACAAAGTTTGAGATATACACACAAAGGGGGGGGGGGTCTTGGGATAATACGTGAGAAAGCAGAATAGATATTTGTGCTAGCTCTGTGGTTTAGGTCACCTGCCAGTCGAGGACTATATTTTATAAAGAACTCATTAGCGCAACTGAGGCAATTGGGAGCCTTTCACTATATATATAGCGTCTATTTTAATCCAAAACTACAGGAAACAAAATGGTTGTTAATGAATATTACTTGTCAAGCGGAGAGAGAGAGAGAGAGAGAGAGAGAGAGAGAGAGAGAAAGAGAGAGAGAGAATGCGCCGCTGGCAACAGGAGAAGAATTGTGTAAAAGAAGTTTGTGGCCTATTTGATAAATACTGGGAGAAAGAATAAATAAATCTTTGAGCGTTAATAACAAATGTCTTCAGTCTAGATCCAGTTTCTTATGAGATACTGTTACATAATTTCATATCTTCCTCTTAAAATACTGTTACTGTTGTTTGTGGCTTGAGAACATAACTCTAAAAAATATTAATTTATTTATTCTAGTTATGCACAATTTATACCGTTTTCCAACCAGTAATATCAAAAGAATGCTTTTGATGGTATTAATGCTGATATAAGCGAGCATGTATCTCGACAATGCGACCTAGTCATAGTACAAGAAACTTGGGTGGTCGAGTGGTCGTCTTTCCCCCTTTTTCATTGCCATCCGGCTCAACTCTGCCAACAAGAACAACATGACCGACACTGCCAGTCCCACAACCTCACAGGCGCATTGACCTCACACTTACCCCTCTCCTGTTGCAGTTACAGACACTATGATCGAACTAGATGATGATGGTCACTACATACATATCACATTACCAGAAGTTGGATAAAAATTTGCGTACTCACAACCAGTTCTGCATTATATCTTAAATTTTGGTTGCACTGCTTTTTGTAATAAAATGATTCGGCCAATGAACGAACTGTTTCATACTCGAATGAACAATGAAATTCGAATTACGCTGATATTAAATATTATGGTGTTCAGAAATTATATTCATTTGTTTTATTTCTATCATCTCTACTTCGATTCAGTTACTGTGCGAGAATATTATTGGCGGTTACTACAAAGCAAACAATGCAAGATTTGGTACAGCAAATGTTCAAAACATGAAGAAAGATACCGAAGAAGTAATACATTGTGACTACAAATTATTGAAGAGTTCACAATTATTTGTACAATATCTCTAAATGTTATTGAGAAAGTTGATAAGTTTCCTGAAATCATTTAATTTTAGTTTTAAATTCATGTCTGATGTCATTAGATATTTTTTTCTCAATCTTGAGTTTCGAAATAATTATCACGACAACAAACATTCGTTGAGCTCAATTATATTGTCGAAAATCTATTAACCCTCGTTGTCAGTGAGAGCAATTTAAAGTTCCCGATAATAGTTCAGTCGGTCTGCGGAGAGCGCCTCTGTTGCGTGGGGTTCTTTAAACTCCTCTTGCTGTATTGTTGAAGATAGCAGATACTAAAGAGAGAACTAAGAAAGATCTCGAAAAGGTTGCACAGGAATTCCGATAAACAGTACTGCGGTCTCCAGACGTTGTACAATAGATTTATGTTTTAGCACGCTCACGAATTAGGTCATACTTTTTTTTTTTACTATGGGCATCTTTTCCGGTTATTAGACACCTATCAGCTACACAATTCCCCAGTAATGCTCTCAAACCACATCCAATAAAATAAGAGCGATTGTTTGAAAAAATACCGGTATCATTCGTGAAAGGTTACGACTGTTGGTAGAAGTTGCTTGTGCTGGTTTGATTAACGCGTGATAAATTTGGCGTTCGTTCGTTGGCGTAAACAATGGATAGTAAAACATGATATCTTCGCATTGATATCAATTGTTCCGTATGATAAAGGTAACTGTTTTAGTTCATTTGTGTCAGGGTTTTACGATACCTGGATATTTAATACTTTTGTTTTCATTTCCTTATTTAGTTATAATACTCTCGTACCTCTATTTCAAATCGCAATCTCTTTGGGTTCTATTTTGTGTAAATTTACAGCTCTAAAAACACAGGTCTCATAGAAAATATATGATATTGCTTTTCCTATACTGCGAAAAGAATTCCGTATCCATGGAAATAGCAAAAACTTCTTAACAACATGAAATAATTTTATAAGGAGCGCAAAAGCGTTGAAGAAATATCCTCTTAGGCAAATTAACATAGAAATTTGCTTTCTATATCGCTTTAATTGTATTTAAAGCAGTTATACGACGTTTTTTTTCAATTGAACAAATGACTAAATTCAGTGGAGAGATGTACATGATCAATAATTGCTTAAGAACTTTCATTTGCTTTTCTTTACCACCCTTACGTCTTCTTTGTTAACGCGACTTTTTTCAATCATTTTGCTGCAGTTTCACGAGAATGGAGAATGTACAAATTGTGTCATAGCCTACTGAGATTAACATTATTTTAAGTCAGATGTGTAAACAGCAACGTTGGAAATGATTGAATTTGATCCTGTTTTCAAGAGAAAGAAGATAAAATATTTGAAACATTTTTCTGCCGAAATATAAACCTTAACTTTTTTTAAAGTACTTTCGTGCCTCGACCCGCTTCTTATGATGAACAAAGTTTACTATTATCCAAAACACAACATTTTCCTAAATACAATTCTTAAACTTGTTAGAATGATAGAAACGAGAAAAACAATATTGCTTGTCAAATAACTATAGATCTAAAAATTGAGTTTTCACCACGGGCAGAATACAATGGAAAATGATTTTATATGTCAATTGAGGATAATACTAGTACATTTCAATTTTTAATATTTGCCTTTTGCAAAATTCATCAGAATTACGGCCTGTTCCTTAGATTACACGTTCTAAAAGGACCCGAGTATTTTGCATGTTATCAAATGCCATCATACAAAAAGATCAAGTGGGGTTGGTCAGGAGAACGAACAGACTAGGCAATGGGTTCACCGCGGGTCAATCCATTGCTTATCGTGTGCAAAGTGCAATTGAGAAATAGAGAGGTACACCATCGTGTTGATGACCGCCACGGGTGGCCGAGGTCGTTAAGGCGAGGACTCGTGATCGGGAGGTGTGGGGTTCAGGACCGTCCTCCCTGACAGATTTTTTTTTTTTCTTCTTTCAGGTTTTCCTCATGAATGGCAAATACCGGGAAGGTAACCTAAACGTAGGCCTGGAACGTTTCCTTCCTTATAAAATCTTTTCCTAATACATCGTTTCGTTTCATGCATCATCAATATACACCGCCTGTGTGATTCAGTAGTAAAAACGGGCGTTAAACACCATAAAAAACAGAAAGAAAGCATCGTATTGATGCCACATGCGATCCTCCAGGTTGTGTGTCTTGCAAGAACTGCAGGTAAATGTCTCATGTTTAATAGGTTATGCAATTGTGATTTTGAGCGTTTGCCATAAGCAACTAATAAAATCTGTAATTTTTATCATAAAATTCATCTCTAATTTCTAGTGTTTTTTTCCTAATATTTATGATCCACTCACGTTAAAAACAAACCTATAGTTATTTAAAAAAATGTTTATTGTTGTTTCTTCTAATATCCCTAGAAGTATTGCATATAGACACACCATAAAATTAAAATTTTTCCGATGATAATTGTTGATAAACTACTTTAATGAACAATATTATTACAAACATTGGTCAAAGAAATAAACCCGATTAATAAAAGTTGCGTTTTAAATGCTATTGAATTTTGATAAATACTGATGAGGTCCAAAACAACAGCAATTACCCTGCAATAGTAGACAAATAGTTTTTAAATTCGTAACGGATTTAAACTTATTATAATGTTAGACAATTTGACGTTTATAACTTGTACTATTTTCAGACCCCATTAACGTTTATCCAAATATAACATATTACCAATTATTTCGGTTCTTTTCGCTGCTGTAATACAGAGTGTTGTTTAGTTATCAGGGATATCTTAAAATATTTCATAGACCTCATTTAGTGGAACTTATTTATAGCGCATAAATAATAATAAATGCCTTTAATTTTTTTTAAATTGAGGTAAAGAATACTTTTAATTTGGATTGTATAACCATTCTCTTTGTTTAATATACACTAATTACATTGATATATTAAGCAAAGGGCGCACTTATCCTGCTGCATTCTAGCAATGTGGAGCTACAACCCACTTGTTGTCTTTTGTTTTTGTAAACAAATGGTGCTCGGTTCTTGGACTGGTTATTATGAATACTTGCTACCGCTGCTGGTCGAGTTGACCTAGCAAACTCTACTTGACTTTGTTGATTTGATTTATTTACAGACGTTTTTTAACTTATGGGGTCATCAGCGTCCTAATCAATTCAGGGCGTGAAATGACCGATAAATTTTCGCAGAGACCTCAGGTTTGAGGTACTTTTATATGCCGTAAATGTACGACATGGAACTCATGGCTTTCATTCCCTTCCGAAGGAAGCCATACTTAGGTTTTTGATTTTCCGGTCAGGATTGAACACGCGATCTGGTGTTTAGGAGGCAAGTATGGTTGCCAGGACCACCAGGACCAACCTTTTCTTGACTGCAGATTTTTTTAAACTTTTCTCGTTGACGCAGACCCCTAACATTTAACTCAATTTTAAAATTCTAAATTTGCTACTAATACACTTTTTTAAAGTTGTGCATTACTGGTTTACAGAATGTACATATATAAACAAAGAAATAAAGGCATGTTTTTTTCAAAATTAAATTTTTATTGTAGTGTATCCCTAAGTAATTGTTAATCATAACAAGAATACGTTACGTTCAAAATTATATGAATCATATACGATATTAATGTTAATAATAACTAATATATACAACAATGGAACAACATAAGGTACTCCTTAATTATAGTTTCTGAATGATAAGGGCAATGATGCACTTCGCTTACAAGTCGCAACCATCTTTAAGGAAACCCAAAAAACCGGATCATTATATGAGGGGGTACGCTTCTCCCAGTATTGAGAAAAAGTTATTGCAACATTTTGTACGAGAGAATCAGGCAATAGAGAGTGGGACACAATAGGCTCTCAAAATTTCAAGACGGGTTTAGAAAAGGATATAGCTCGGTTGGCAATACTTTTGTTTTGGATACACTGAGAGTGAAACAAACACAGAAAAAGAGGAGAAAACTACATTGTGCCTTTACAGAATTTTTTTTGAAAAGCGTTTGATTCCTTGGAAAGGCAAGCATTATAGGGTAAATTATGGGCCGAAATTATGGGCGAGTGGCAAGACATTAATATCAGTGCAGTTCTGTGTAAAATATGATCGCGAAAAAAAATAATTAAAAAAGTATAATAACACGAACAGGAATGACGTAAAGCTGTATCCTGTCACCTTTCCTGTTCAATTTGTTTGTGAATGACACAAATGTATTTTGTAGAAACTGACTATTGCCCCGAATATAAGAGTATATCCATTCCAGCTCTCCTTTATGCGGAAGATCTGATATTGTTGTCCACAGCAATTGATGGAGAATGGTAGTCAAATAGGAAAAGACTAAAACACTGACGTTCAACAACGGTGTGGCGTGTACAGCATTAAAGAGAGGTGGGAGTATGCAGGTCAGGCATTAAAAAAATTGAAGTATTTCACATATTTGGGGGTCACTTTAGCTATGAACGGGGCTGGGCAAAATACATAGGCATAAAAAGACGCAAGTACATATTAAAACATAAGCATATGATATAGAGTGGTGTCAGGTCAACTATGACGTACGAGGCCGAAATTTGGGGGTGAGAAAACACCAAGAAACTTAATCAGGTACAAACACAGTTTCTGAAACGGGTACTACAGATAAGGAGGAATACAGCAAAATACGGGGCTGTATTTTGGTATCTAAGGTATAATGGAAGTGTAAATTTTAACATAATAACGAATAATTATTGGTTAACTATAATGCGGGGATACCAAGCACTTCTTCGAGCAGTTTGTCTAAGGGAGCAAATAAAAGAAGGGTGGGGTATGTGTTGA